>PVKA01050716.1:0-12577 GCA_004027165.1 Ctenomys sociabilis | reverse complement strand
GTGTATAGACAGTACAGTTGGGATAGATAACGCTGTGTTTCTACATAATTCTATGAGAGGCAAGATCTGCACTATTGGTGGTTGGACAGGATATTATGTCGGCTTGTAGTGCTATGGTCATCCACTAGGTAAATAATTATTGAATCTTTGATATAATTCAGCTATATAAAAACCTGTAAATATAATATCATGGAGCAGGTGTTCTTTAGGTCCAGGCAGGAGTATCAGCAGGCTGGTCGTGACTACAGGGTGGAGGCCAACCATGGCATCACTGACAGCTCAGAGATCCTGATTTCTGTGTAGGACAGTGTTTCAGCACTTTGACAGTCTGTGTTTTCATGGTTCTGAGGTCTCTGGATGCTTTAATCAATTCCTGGTTGAGTCTCTCATGGCTTCAGGCACTGTTTGTTTAGGGAAGAATGATGGAGCAGGGAAAAAAGAGAAACAGGCTGTCGCTGAATGACCAAATTTGTTTCCAGAGCCTCCCCAAAAGTAGTTGGAGAATGCTTCAACCTTTGCAGCAATTGAGTCCAAGCAAGCAGGCCTGTTTGTCTTGTCTCAGGACCTTCTTATGGTCACAACCCACAGCAAAAGAGAGCATCTTATAAATCTAGACATGTCAGCCAGGTGGCATTTGGTACTTGTAGTATAAGAAGAGTATACGGATTGGAAACTAAAGTATTTTTGCTGGGATGAGAGAGAAGTTCCCTGGTGAGAAACAGTCTATCAGGATCTCACCCTGCTTTACATTGCTGATGTGTGGCTGGACACCTGTTTGTGCTTCTGTGACACAGAATATGCAAATAAGTTTGATGGCCCATACCTCTTGTCAGAGAGTTTTCAGAATTTGGGGATTGTGGTTATCAGTCTTGGGCTAACACAGGCTTAACCAAGAAGGAGGCTGACTGGCTTGGTGTCTTTACCTTGAAGAGGAGGTGCCCTCCCAGAAGCAGTATGGAGCATTCAGACATATACAGAAGCTCACGTTTGGAGAGATGTCATCCCAGGTTGCAAGTTGGTGCCAGGCAGAATGGGCAAGAAGAGAGTGTCCCAGTTGCCCTGGTGACCGTCAGGGTATTCTGTTCCATTGTCTATGAGGAAGTCCCAGATTTGCTCACACTAGGGACATGGGAACTTTTGAAAGTCCTTATCTTTTCATTTAGAAGAACATTTAGTTCTAGTGCCCACTGCCCCTATAACGCACATTCCGGTGTTTAGCCAGATGGTGCAGTCATCTATCAGACTGGATTTTCTTATAGATATCAGGTGCTTTTTGTACAATAAAGGTTGTAGGTTTTCAGGGGGACCAGGGTCAAAAGCGTATCTTTTATGACATTTCTAAGTAACAGAGGGGCTCTTTGCCTCCCCTCTTTGATGTCTGGGTTACTTCCTTTCTCTTTGCTGAATTTTGTGCTTCTAGGCAGAGTGACCATGGGAAAGGTCATAACAACCCATTTGTCAGTGAACCCATATCCTCAGTCAAAATGTGGCAGTGTTTCCATGTCAGTCAGGAAGAATTGCTGGCAGTCATCTCATGTGGGAGCTAGATGATGCCAGCTGACCAGGTGGGCACATAGGGAGGGCCTCTATGGCTGAATGCAGGCAATGTCTGCCTGCAACTGGCTTAATTGGCTGGAGATAGATCTGCTGGAGGTGAGGAGTAAAGCCATGTGTGCCAGCAGCAGCTGCAGCAGCCTAGGAGGGCGACTGATCTACAGGCGGAGCTCTCAGGAAGCAGAGATCTCTTTCATCTTCAAATGCAGAAGACACCGAGTTGACATCATTTTGCCTCCTTACTAGTTCATTCTCATTCTGGTTCCCAAGTGCGTGCTGTATTCCCTTAAACGGTGATGCATCAGACAAAGGGAGTGTGTGTGGCCTGCAGAGAGATGCTATGCGGAAGCCTGTCTAGCCACCTGCCTCTTGGCGATGTTGGAGCCATCTGGACTGCAGAGAAGCAGCGGTGGCTTCTCTATTGGCCCTTATTAGAAGCACCCGTGGAACAACAGGTTGGGGCCCAATCAAGCTTTGTGGCTTGGAGAGGGAAATCCAGCTCCTCACCGTGAAGCAATGGTCTGTGGCTTTCACCACCTGCTACAAAGAACCGCACAATTATTCAGCAGTCTTTCAGAGGATAAACTTTCCAGTCTCCTTCCCTGGAGGGTGGCCCCAATTAATCAAAGGTGATAAATCCTCCTTCTCCTCAAACTAAACAGGCATGTACTGAACCGTGGCCTCCAGGGGCCCACCAACAGCTGGGCAGGTAGGCAGGTAAATTAGGCAAACTGTGTCCTCCTCCCTTTGGGCCCAGTGTGGACTGCAATAGAAAGCTGGGAACCCTCCTGCAGACCCCAAGGGGACCCAAGAAATCTTAAAGGAATAGCTTCCCATTGGGATGGAGAGGTCCTTGCTCCACCACGAGTGCCACAATTGGTGACCAAAGAGGCCAGCATGGTTGATTTTTCCCGTTCATCCACCAAGCATACTAGCAAACAGAAATACCAAAAATGTCACCAATGATTTCGGGGCAGATATATTTTATATTGACAGGCAGGCACGGACAAGGAATAAAAAAAGTCAGGCCCAATCTGATGAATAGAAAAGTGACTTTAAAAATATTTTTCATGATGAATTTTTCATTAATAATATTTTTCAAGATATATTTCATGAAAAATATTTTTCATGCTCTTTGATTAAGAGCATATTTCTAGGATTTACTGTGTCATTCATTAAAGGAATCTCATGATGCTGAGTGGAT
The DNA here is from genome assembly GCA_004027165.1 of Ctenomys sociabilis. Classification (NCBI taxonomy): domain Eukaryota; kingdom Metazoa; phylum Chordata; class Mammalia; order Rodentia; family Ctenomyidae; genus Ctenomys; species Ctenomys sociabilis. The sequence continues at coordinate 9,819 of PVKA01050716.1, read as the reverse complement.
GTGTTCACAACTCAGAAAATATAAATGAGAGAAACAAGAAAATGGGACAGTGGTGAGTACGAGGAACTCAGCTTCTCCAGGACAGAGTGCACAGAGTCTGGAAGTTAACACCTTCAACAGGAACTGCAGTGAGTGAACAGCATGTGGAAACCACAAGGGAACTGACGGGAAGAAAGCAGGGTTGTGTGATACAGAGAAATAGCTGACTGCAACGGACCCGAGACCTCGTGCTCCCACAGAGAGTGGCTTAGCGGCCATGGGTGAGGAGTCAGTGCAATTAATATCTTTCCTGCCCAGGGAGAAGGAAGAAGGCTTCCACCCAGGGAATCTGCACAGTCAGCCGCACCAGTGAGGACAGGAGCTCTGGTGTCCATTGGGATCTCCGGGAGTCAGCAGTTGGGGAGGTTGCCACAGCACCCCACGGACAATCCTGCAGGGAAGTAAAGAAATGGCTGCGGGTGTTGCCAGTTCACTTAGCAAGGGACTTGGTGCTCGAACTTTAGTCTGGAGAAGTCCCACAGTCACTCACTGCCATTTCGCAGGATAGAAGAAGAGAAGCGAAGTCCGTCCAAGGTAGACAAGCACCAGACAGAGCCAGAGAGTGCTGCTGAGACGCAGGGCTGGGACTGCCCAGAATGCGCTGGGGGCCTAAGCCAAGTCGGGGTCGCGTTCTCACCTGGGACCTCTCTCTATCCAGCCTGAAGCAGACTGGCCTTTTCCTTCCAGCGTGAGCAAAGACTCTCACTGCTTGGAGCTCTGTCCTTACATGAGCCTCACAAATGGACCCATGAATCTAGAGCAACTCAATTTTTTAAAGACTGTTCTTTACTTGACTGCATTGAAGGGAGAAAAGTAAAATTGAGAATAAGAAAGGTATGTGTGAAAGTGGAGGGGGTATAAATGAGCAGGAGGGGGTTCCCTTACCCTTTAAATGCTGCGATGGGAGTATAAAAAACAGAACAGAACAACTCAAGCAAGCAAACAAGATCTCTAAGTGTAGGTGAAGCTCAGACAGCAGGACTCACCCAAGAGAAAGAGAAATGACTCACATAAGTGCAATTAGAAATGACGACAGACAGCGGCAACAATCCAGAAGATAATCGATAACTACTTCGAAAAATCATATTCTAATATATTGGCAAATTTTGAAGAAATAGACAGAATCCTAAACACAAATATTAAAGCTAACCCCAACTAAAAACATAAATATACTTCATCCCTTCACAAGCAATAAAATTTATTCAATATGAAACCACCAACTAAATGAAGTTCAGAATCTCATGGATGCATGAGTAAATTCTATACAACTTTAAGGATATTATCACCCACACTCCTCAAGATGTTCAAGGGTATTAAAAAGGATGGAGTGCCCCCAAATTCATTTCTGGAAGCCATGGTCACCCTGATTCCAAAACCAGATAAGAACCAACTTAAAAAGGGCACTATAGATCGATCTCTTTAATGAACATAAAAACAACAATTTTGGACAAGTTATTAGCAAGCAGAATTCAACATAGTATCAGTATCAAAAACCTGATGCATTATGTTGAAGTAGAATTTATCCCAGAGATGGAAGGATTGTTCAATATACACAGATCTCTAAATATATCACATAAACAGAGCATGGTCAAAACCACATATCCAAATTGTATTAATACATGAAGAAAAGGATTTTTATAAAATTAAATGCCCCTTAATGATTAAATCATTGAAGAAAACAGGTATAAAAGGACCATGTCTAAACATGATACAAGTTTTTATGAGAAGCCAATAACCAGCACCATACTAAATGCAGAAAACAAGCATTCCCTCTAAAGTTAGGATCAAGGTAAGAATATCAACTATCACTTCTACTACTCAATAAAGTATTTGACACATTAACAATTAGACAAGTGAAACATATAAAAAGGAAGATCTCAAATAATCATTATTTGCAGATTATATGACAACATACATGGAAAACCAAATAACTCCACCAAGAAACTCCTAGAATGAATAAACAATTTCAGCAAAGTATCAGGGTAGAAGACCAAAATACTAAACTCATTAGCATTTTGTGTATCCCAAAAATAAGTGGGAATAAATGGGATGAGAAGCAAATTATAAAAACAATACCATTCACAGTTCCTTCAAAATAATAAAATATTTCAGAATTAACCTAACCAAGAAGAGAAAGGCCTTACAAAAACAAATTATGGTCCTCTGAAGAAGGAGGTTGAAGAGGACTCTGATAGGACCTCATGTTATATAAGGGAAATATTATAACTCCCAATCTGCTAGACAGTTGATGCACCTAGTTTGTGTTCCAAAAAATTGAAGAAATGCTCATGATTAGTAATAGGAAATTTTGTTGAGGGAAACAGCTCCTGAGAGAAGCAGGAAAGAAAACAGACAGTAGGTTGCCATGCGCTGTGCTTCTTGGGGAGACATAGTAGAGGCAAAAAACATGTGGATGGGAAAAGAAAAAAAAATGAGAAAAGAAGGAAAAAATGGAAACAAAACTTTTGTGAATAAGGAGTAGAAAAAGGATTGAAGGAAGAAATTGGAATGGGATAAAAAAGAAACGTCATATACAGGTATAAATTTTCTATTGTGAATGTGATACTTATGCATACCTATAGTGCACAAATACACTTAATTAATAAAAAGATAGGTAAAATTTAAGATTAGCCAATGCAGAACTGGGGATTGAACTCAGGCCCTTGTGTTTGCCAAGGAAGCAGCTATTCCACTGAGCCATCTCCCTGGCCCCCCTTCCAGTCTTCTTAGCCCTAGTCTTAGTTTTAGACTTAGTAAGTGAGAGAGAATGCTACATCCCTAACAAGATATAAGGAGTCTCCAAAGCGTGGTAACATTAACCTCCTATTCTAGTTTGTCTCTTAGGGAAGTATATAAATCCTGCCATGGGGATTCCAATCTCTTTCAGTGTGCCTCCAGCCACTGTTCTAACGTGTGTCCATCTTTGGCTCCTTCAAGTGCCCAGCCCTATCTGATTGTCTACAGTGTTTTCACCTAACTTAGCTGCCTATAATAAGATCAGCAAATGTTCTTCATTTAGCTCCTGGATAGGCAGATGTTGTCAAAATGGCCATACTTCCAAAATTTCTGTGCAGATTTAATGCAATCCCAACCTAAGTACTAATATTAAACTGTCTCAGTTACTCTTCTTTCATTGTTGGGACAAATACCCGACATTCAAAATGAAGAAAGGAAAGGTTTACTGGAGGCTTCAGTCCATGCTCAGCTGTCTCCAAGGTAGGCTGGCACACAGCAGCAGGCAGCAGTTCATGCCAAAAGGCAGCAAAACATCAAGATCAAAAGGGAGGAGTAGCAGCAACAATGGATACAGAGTGCAAATCTGTCTCCCTGAATACGATTTAGCACTCAGGCTATCTGCCCCTGTCTGGGTGTATGTACTCATATCCATAATCCCAACAGCACTCACATGCATAATCCCAGTGGATCATAAGTTAATCAAAAGGCCAGCCAGATAGCTCAACAGGTTAGGCAGCCACAAGATGGAGATTTGATCCTCTAGTGTTCCCAAAAGGGCCAGGGGTTTGATCTCCAGCATGTTATGCAGACCCTTCCTGCCCCTGGGGCATGCTGAGACAACAATTGAGACTAGACATGGTTGCATGAGCCTATAATCCCAGCACTTGAGAGGCTGAAAAACAGGAAGGATCACTACAGATCAGATCTGTGAGATCCCATACTAAATACATAAAATAAACAAATTAATTAATTAATAGTTAATAAAAAACTATAGAAATCCACCCCTTGGCTACATGAGGCTTTTGGGGGACAACTAGACACAAACCATAATATTCTGCATCTGGACACTCAATGTCTTATGTACATCCCTTTGTGCAAAACACATTTAATCCATCTCTAAGAGTTACCAAAGTCCTTACAGTTTCAGTATTGCTGTAAAGTCCAAGTCCCAAGTCTCCTCTAAGATCTAAGGCAAACTCTTAGCTGTGAAATTCTGTACAAATGAAAAGGAAAACACTTCCAAAATTCAGTGGTACAAGACACACATTATAATTCCAAAAGGTATGCACAGCAGGATACCAAACTTTGAGATGAAAGTGAGTCCAAAGTCCAGAAGAGCAAACAGTAAGTCCTGTCATTCCATGTAGTGTATTCAAAGTAATCTGTGGCTAACCATGAGCTCCATGTGGCCCTTCTCCTGTGTCATTCTTGGTGATAGTTCCCATGGCTTCTTTCTCGGGCCTGCTTTGTTTCTTCCTTGCAGTTTCTCTTAGATGATCCATGTTCTTGGCTTTTCCAAACTTCTGGGGTTTCAACTGAATAGGCTTCTTCTCATTCACAGCTTTACACATGTCCTCTGGGGACACACTGCCTGGCCTCCCAAGCCTTCTGAATTACGGTTTAAGCCTTCCTAACCTGCATTCTGTAAGCTTCTAAAACAAGTTCCATGTGGATGATGTGAAGGTCTGCTGTCAGTTGGCTTTCTTCTCTCTTGGCTGTAGGCATCAAATGCCTGAATGTCTGAGCACTCTGACCCTGAATGTGAGGAATAAATTCTCTGTGCCAGTGCCATTCTGGAACCTGGTGTGGCTTCTGCCTCCATTCTGAAACAAGGCTCTGTGGCTTTTTGCAAGGCAAAAATTCCTGATCCTTGCAACTCTAAGGCTGTAAAGGGTGGAGACCTGGCACCTCCTATGATGTCCTCAGGCCATACTTTCGATTCTTTTGTTCCTTCTCTGCAATGGAGATCCTCTCACTTATATCTTTGCATTCCACAGCTTTATTGGGGCTTCCTTTCCCATGAAACTCACATTTTAAATCATCCTGCTGGCTTTTTACTCTCAATTCTCAACATAAACCTGACTAAAAGGCTCAACAATAGCCATGCCACTCCCCCAATATTTAGCTGCTTTGAAATTTCTTTTGACAGATTAACCATCCCCTGTGCTTAATCTCAGCCTCAGGCAAAGTCTCTGGACAAGCATATTGCAGACAAACTTTATGCCATGCCAAAATATACATTGTCAGGAGTCCAACAACCAACATGGTCCTTTATCACAGTAGAACCCTCCCAGCCTGGTCTTTACAGGCAGGATTTCTATCAGCATTCTGGTCTGAGCTCTGGCCAGAATCTCTCATGGGGAACAGCTGAAGCTGTTCCAGTGCTTCTTCTGTAGTAGATGACAATCTCCAAACCTTTGCTATGTCTTCTGATAAGCCATTTATAAAAGCTCATAACCCACATGGTCAGGTTCAGCCATAGCAATGGGCCCACTACTTAGGTACCAAATTCTATCTCAGTTACTCCTCTCTCATTGCTAGGACAAATATCTGACACTCAAAATAAAGGAAGGAAAGGTTTATTTAGCTCACAATTAGTGGAAGTTTCAGTCCTTTCTCAGTTGGCTCCAAGGAAGACGGGCACAGGGCAGAGGACAGCAGTTCATGGCTGTGGAAGGCAGCAAAATATCAAAAGTGAAAGGGAGGAGTAACAGCAACAGTGGAAACAGTGGCAACAGAGACAATTCTCTTTCCCTTAAATTGTATTCAGGGTCTCTGCCCCAGGCTGGGTGGAGTACTCACACCATAATCCCAGTGGATCACGAGTGAATCACAAAATCTAGAAGTCTTCCCCAGGATTGCATGAAGCTTTGGGTGGGGGGTGGACAACTAGAAACAATCATAACATACTTATAGATTTAGGCAAAACAATCCTAAAATTCATATGGAACCAGAAGATATACCAAATGGCAAAAGTAGTTTGGAACAATAAGAGCAAAGCAGGAGGCATAGCAGTACCACACCTCAGGCTATACTACAAAGCAACAGTGATAGACACACCATTGTACTGTGACAAAAACAGACACCCTGGTCACTGAACAGAGCTGAGGTACAGAAATCCCCTCAGACATGTTCAACTGTCTGATCTCTGACAAAGGGCCCAAAAGAATATGTTTGAGGAAAGATGGCCCATCCAACAAGTGGTGCTGGGAAAACTTATTATTTGTAGAAGAATAAAATTGGAGTCCTGTCTCTCACCTTATAATAAATCAAAATGGATCAAAGACCTAAATACTGAAAAAGAAACATTAAATCTCCTGGAAGACAAAATAGGTAAAACAATTGAACACATAGGAGTAGGAAAGAATTTTATAAACAGAAACTCAATTACACAGAAAAGGGCAAAAATAATCAACACATGGGATCATATCAGAGTAAGAAGCATCTGTATCCCAAAGGTGCAATCAGTAAACAGACAGCCTACAGAATAGGAGAAAATGTTCCAGCTATCTATCAAAGGACTGGTGTTTGGAATATATAAAAGTGGATGTGGAGATAACTTGACAGTGTAAGCACCTGCCTGGCAAGCACAAGGACCCAGGTTTGATCCCCCTGATACTGTGTGTTCATTAAAACCAGGCATGGTGGTGCATACCTGTAATCCCAGCACTGGAGGGGAGGGGCTGGGACAATAGGATCACTATGAGTCTGATCTGCATAGTGAGACCCTGTACCAAATAAAGGCAAATAAATAAAAAGATTAAAAGAATAAAAGTGTAAAGCACTAAAAGAGAACTAAAGTGCCTAAAATTAAAGACTGAGACAAGAAATGGCCTGAAAGGCCAGCCAAATAGCTCAGCAGATTAAAGTGTCTGCAAGCAGGCTCAGGGGCAGGGAGTTCAATCCTGGGACTGCCGTGCAGCCCTCACCCCAGGGCATGTTGAGATGACAATTGAGACTGGGAATGGTGGTGCACACCTGTAATCCCAGCTCTGCGGAGGCTGTAAACAGGAGGATCGCTTCAGTCTGAGCTAGTAGTGAGACTCTGAATACCCAATAGACCCTTTCCTAAAATACAGAAGAAAGAAAGAAAGAAAGAAAGAAAGAAAGAAAGAAAGAAAGAAAGAAAGAAAGAAAGAAAGAAAGAAAGAAAGAAAGAAAAGGGGCTGAAAAGGTACCCAGGCAATACACAAAGCAAGAAACACTAATGGTTAACAAATAAGTGAGAAAAAATCTTCAATATCATTGGCCATTAGAGAAATGCAAATTAAGACAACACTAAGTTCCATCTTACTCCAGAGAGAACAGCATTCAGTAAAGAGTAACGAATTCTGACAGAGTTGTAATGAAAAGTAGTGCTTCTATATAGTTGATAGGAATGGAAATTGTACAACCGTTATGGAAATAAGTGTGGAGATGTCTCAAAGAATTGCAATTAAAAATTCCATATAGCCCAGCTATTGCCTGTTAGGCATCTTTCCCACAGAGCCTAACTCACCATACTACGTTGATATTTGCATACCAGTAGTTTTAGCAACACAATTCGTAATAGTTAAATCCTGAAGTGACCTATATACCCAGCAACAAAGACTAGATAAAAAAAAGTATGGCATCTAGATAGAATGAAATAGTATTCAAGTGTGAACAAGACAAATCTGAGGCACTTATTAGAAAATAGTTCACCTGGAAAAAATAATGTTCAGTGAAATAACTTAGACACACAATTACATGATATTTTTCAATTCGATGAGGTAAAGTACAAAGAAAATGCAACAAAACATTATAGGGACAAAGAGAAGGATTTCATATAACAAGGAAGTAGTCTAAGGCAACAAGGAAAAGGTTCAGGATAAATGGAAGGGAAAACTGGAGCAATAAAGATATTCTATGGAGAAAAACCTAATAACCACAATTAATGTAAAAGTTATAAGCTGTCACATGATAAATTAGAGAGTATCAGTAGATGTGAACCAGAGAAGAAGGAGGCAAAGGATGGTAAGAGGAAGGACATTAAAACAGAACAAGCTCTACCTGCACACCCATTCTCCAAGATGCTTGCAAATTGCATAAGTTACAAACATGTGCCAATAAAATAAAAACAAGAAAAAATACAAACGCACAAGAATGCAGCTTGGCACACAATAAAGGTAGAACTTGTTCCATGCCACTGTGACACAGGTGCATCTGCTTTGCTGTTTGCCCTACCAAGCGCATGGAACATGAAAATAGATTCCTTTATTTTCCCAGTGCGGCCACTGAGACACGTGATCCACTATTATGTTAAAGTACATATTTTCAGGAGAAAATCGTGGTATGGGCATTTGAAACCCAGTATGAAGAACCAAGGGAAAAATGTTTTCATATATATCAGATAACCTTCAAGAAATGACAAAATGTGATTTTTCAGAGAAATTACAGCGCATACTAAAATTCATGACACGTAAATGATTTTGTGGATGAGCACATAGCCATCTGTTAATCTCAGGTCTCAGGAGATTCTGAGAAAGCTTCAATTTATTCTTTTTTTCCACTCTTGATAATGGAAAATGGAATATTTTACACATATGTAGACCAAAACAATTTTAGAAAGAGTAATACTAAGTTATCATAAAATAATGACTGCTCAAGCATTCAGTTCATGTGTTCAAATTGTATGTATTTATCTGGATTCAAAATAATTTCTTTTATAAAATACCAGTTTCATTTCAAGGGCAAATTTCTATGCAACGCTTAAAATTTGTTTTGACGTGTACAATGTGGCATGTTTACCTTTCTAATTTAATAACATCAAATATTACTTTATAATACACTAAAGTAATCAAAGACTCTTTCACATATCATAATATCTCCCATCTACCACAATGACAATATAAGTGTAGTATTTATACAAGTCATATTATATGTGAAGAACATGACATTTGAGAAGACTAAACAAGTTAGCCAACATTAAACAGTCAATTTAAAATTTAAAATCTGAATCCCAATTTTATATACTTCCATTCTAATTAAAATTCTCATTATTCTATAAACTAAGTCATTTTGTACTGATGTGTGAATAATTTTCAGAGTTATTGTGTCTTTATTTTATTTTTAAATTTGAAGGTTAAATTCTGTGAACTAAAAAGACAGCTTCTTCTTAAACACATGGAAGAAAATTATGGAAAACGTATGTAAGCACAAATGAACTCTGAGAGGTCTAATTGATTTTAAAATAGTGATTTTGACATACTGAAATGTGGCAGTGTGGGTTAAGACTGAGAAGGTAAGAGTTTTGCTTACTTATAAATAAAAATTTGAAAACAAATGAGGCATCCTTTTAAAAATAATGTTGATGGTTTTTGGTATGATGCAAACATTGGGTCGTCACATTTTTCTTGATTCTCACATAAGTTTCATAAAATAAATAAAGCATATATTAATAACATTCTATGCAAAAGAGTTAAAGAACTCTGTGGCAAGATGGGCCAATTGTGACTAAAATTATTTCAGGGTTGTTTGTTGGATTATGAGGCAAAAAACTGGGTTTGATAAACTGATTCTAAAGCTTGTTGGTGAACATAGCATCCAAAAATGGTCAGTATATTCTGAACAGCAATTTTGGATAATTACTAAAAATTTTATCAAGTGTCTTAGAAACAAAAAGTCTGATGGAACAGTGTAGAGTACAAATAACACACACAACATAGAAATTGTATTTATACTTGGAATAAATACTACTTGTGCTTATTTAGACTCTGCAAAAATAACAAGAAAGGAACAGGCCATTCAATAATTTGCACTGAAATTAGTAATTCTATGCATTTCTATTCAAATATTTATTTCTAATCATAAAATATCAACTAATCATGAGTTTACATTTGAGTTTAAAAGGCAAATAGATGGCTTAGGGAATGGGAGATATTTCTTGAGCAAAATGTGATTTGTGAAAACTATCAGAGAAAATTTAGTACAGTCACCTGTATTAAAATTAGTATTGTATTTTGGTTAGTTATCAAAATCATTATATATCAAAAAGATAAGCAGCAAACTGATTTTGCAAAAAAT
>PVKA01050715.1:0-12576 GCA_004027165.1 Ctenomys sociabilis | reverse complement strand
ATATATATATATATATATATATATATATATATATATATATATATATATATATATATCTGTGTGTGTAAATATGTGGAAATATAAGCAGATACTAATTATCAAGGACACAAAATAATTTGATAGAAGTAGGCTAATTAATAATTTGATGTTTGTTGTTATTTTTGTATCAGCAAATACAATTTTATTGTATAAAGTCTTAGGGAAACCAAGGTCAGTGCAAGTGTTTACAGATGGATGCTTCCTTAGGATACATGGGGTCTTAAACATCTGACTGTGTCCATGAGGTAACTTGAACCTTGGCGGTTGTTCACCCAAAATCTTAGAGCAGTACAATCAGTTATCAGCAGATATTAATTGAGTGTCTGTAATAAACATACAGAATAACTGTAGGCAATGTTAAGAGGTTTTAAATTATTCTGAAAGCAATGTAAATATGATGAATAATAAAATGGAATTTGTAAAAGATTGCTGTAATACAGAGAAGAGTTTGAGACAGGAAGAGTGTATGTGGGTAGGTCAGATGAGAAATCTGCAGAGAATTCTGACCTGATGTCATAGGATCTTAGATTAGCACAAGGCATACAGATGTGGAGAAGTGGGAAGACTTGAAAAGCACTCTGAAGAAAAGAAATGAACAAGGCCTTCTTACAGTCTGCAGTAACAAGGGAGAAGAGGTGGCAAGAACAACTTTAAGGGTTTTTTCATGCAGTAGAAACAATGTATCACAATATCCAGAGTGGTTTCAAATTTGGAGCTCAACTTGAGATAGAGGTGTCCTGTAGACGTACAAAAAACAGATGACAATGAAAAGACTTGTTTCAAGACCTTAAAGAAAAGATCTAGCCTGGAGGTAACATTTTGTGAATTAAATTTTTGCTTCTGGGAAGATGATTTAAACATATTTTTTTCTTCTTGCTCTCACTGACTGCACTAAAATTCCTGGAAATTTTATATGAAATAAACATAAGATGATGCTGAAAGGCACAGTGCAGGAGATGTACTACTTCTCGATGTCAACCTGCTCTCTCTAGACAAAGTACACTAAAACAAAGCCTAACAAGACACATTTTAGACCAAAATCACCCTATGCCGGCCAAACATTACAGAAGAAACTGAAGGCTGTGCCCTTCACACGCCAGCAAAGGGCAAAGTGAGGGTGCCAGACTCCCAGTCTTCCCAGCCTGAATGAGGCACCTCAGCATCCTGCCTGGGTGTTGTCAGGTCCTGTGAAGATAAGGAGTAGCCCTCAGTATAGAGGTACACATGGATCTATGGGTCAGAATTAACAACTCCGAAGTAGACCTACTCTAATACACCAAACTGAGTTTTGATGAAATTGCAAAAGCAATTCAGTGGAGAGAAGCATAGCCTTTTGAAGACACCAGATTGAAACAACTGGACACATAGGCAAAACAGCAACCTTGATCTAAACCTTATAGCTAAAATAAAACAACTCAAAAGAGCTTGAAAATTTAAATATGTATGTAAAATACAAAGCCATGAACTTTAATAAAATAATTACCAAAATTACTTAGGCTCTGGGGCTAGGAAAGTAATTCTAAAACCTTGGTCTCTGCCAAAACCCATGTTGTGTGGGTTTAAAGGCAGGCTAACAACTGATAGATGATGCTTGCAGAACACGAAGACAACCAGGTACTAGTGTGGTACTTGGCGTATAGTTTTGAAACTATAAATTATTGACTTTTTAGTCAAGCAGCACAAAAGACTTGAAAAGATACTTTAAGGAGAAGGATGCACAGATGGTGAATAGACACATGAAAAGATGCTTAGCATCATTGCCATTAGGTAAATGTGAATTAAACCCAGAATAAAATATCACTACCCACACATCAGAATTGTCAAAGTTAAAAATAGTGAAAAATATCTGATACTGGTAAATGCACAGAGAAAAAGAACCACTGAACAATGCTGGGGCAAACGTGAAAATCATTCTGGAAAAAGCACTTAGTGGTTTCTTGAAATCAACAATATGTAACTACCATACAAACTAGCAACTACACTTTTAGATATTTATCTAGGAGAGATAAAATTTATGCTCATAAATTTCACACAGGATTTGTTCACAGCAGCTTTCTTCATAATAACCAGAAAATGGTAACCCAGGAGTCTTTTAACAGATGAGTGGTTTAACAAACTGTGGTATACCTATATCATGGAATAGCATTTATCAATAAAGATGCCTGATTTTGGAAACACAGCAGTTTGGATAAGATATAAGGGAATTATGCCACATTTAAAAAAGCCAGTGTGAGGGCTGAGGACATATCTCAGTGATCTAAGCGCCTGTCTGGCAAGTGAAAGAGCTTGGGTTTAATCCCGAGTACTGTGCCTGCCCCACCCACAGTTGTGGTGAACAGACCACCAAGACGAGGCGTGATGGCACACATCTGTAATCCCCGCACTGGGAAAACAGAGACAGGAGGATCACTAGGAGTCCAAGCTGCATAGCAAGAACAGAAGCCAATTTCAAAATATTATGTTATGGTATGATTCAATTTAGGTGACATTCTTGAAATGACAACATTATAGAAATTAAGACTAAATTATTGACTGTCAAAGGGTAAGGATAGAGAAACCTGAGCAGTAAGCCAGAATTAGGAAGATTATATAGGGACAGCATTGAAGATTCTGGTGAAGTTGTAATTGTTTTGCTCCCTGACTGTATCAGCACCAATACCAGAAGGGTGACATTTATGCTACACTAACATTTTAACATTGTGGGAACCTAGCACAGGGCATATGGGCTTAATTTGCATTATTTTCCATAATTAAACATGAATCCACAATTACCTTAAATGAAAAATGTGATTAAAATGCTCAGGAGTTATTTGGATATAGACAAAAATAAAAGTCTTGGATATAGTTGAAAGTAGTTGGGTGGAAACTGTAGAGTGACAAGAGAAGAGAGCTAAGATGAGTCCTGGGAAATTGAGCATTTGATAGTTCAGGAGGAAGAAGTGACCCTGAATGGAGTATTCAGTAAGGGAGAGAAACTAGAGTACATAACTGTGTTTCAGAAGGTGAGCAGACAGGAATTTCAGAGAAAGAGTCAACATTGTTGAAATCTGCTCATAAATCAGGTAAACTCAGGATGAATATAGTTATAGTTAGTACAGTGAAAGTTGTTGCAGATCTTACTGAGTCAGAAAGAATAAATCTAAATTGAATTACTTATGGATTAATGGGAGGTAAAATCCTCCAGTGTCTGACAAGTTTTCCAGGAAGCTTATGGAAGTGAAAAAAAAAAATGACATGGAGACTGGGGTTGTGAGGCAAAGCTGTTTAAACCTTGAGGAGGCAGGCTTATTTTAAAAGTGTATTTGACATGAGGAGGCTTTATGTGCAAGGCAAAACTGAATTTTGGCAGTATGGTATGCATCTTAAATGGGAAACAAATGGTTCCAAAGCACCAACAGAGTTTGACTTTTGAAGGAAACCTAAGATGAGATCATTTGTTACAACAAAAAGAAAGAAGTTTGGGTTTGAACATACATAAGCTTATGAGTTTTATATTGGACATAGTTTCCATTATAAAGGGTTTTATTTTCTCAGTAAATAACTTGAGGATTGGTTAGGGGTGGAGTGGAAGCTTTATCCTGAAAGAATCAAGAACAATCACTGTGCAGAGCACAGAACTAAAGTGGCCACAGAAAAACTGCAAGTGGGAGCCAGGGAGCATGGCCTGTTGGGAAGAAGTGGTGATGCGTTTGCTCTGCAGGAGGACACTTGCATGGTGGCACCTTCCTGCTTTAGTTTATCAGAGGAAAAAGTTGGGTGGCTGATGCCACTGGCCCATCTCCTGCCTCTGTAATGTTATTCACGATGCTTTCTGCAATAGGCTGTTTTCCCATTAACTTAAGAACAGTCCTTTCTTTAAAGTTCTGTTCATGTCACACTTCCTCTGAAAAATCTTCCTTCTCTTGCTAGATGCACTATAAAGTGGCTCTATGGTAAAATATATTTAGGGAATGTACAAGGTGTGCTCAGTGTAATGAGCAAATTCTGAAACAGCTAAAATGCTGTGCATACTTAACACAAGAAACCTTTCAGAATTGAATTGTTTCTCAAGAAATTATATATAGACTTAGCAAATGATCTTTCTTTTTTAAAGAATATTGTGCACATAAAATACACCTTTTAATGACTCAAATATTCCCAGGGGAAATTTCTTTGTATGGTAATTATTCAGTCTGCATAGGCTGCATTCCTAGTTTAGGGTCCAAGATTATTGTAACTTTAGTAGGATAGATAAGGATGAGCTCCAAAAATTAGAGTCACCTACCACAGGTATTTAACTTCTATTAGCTTAACTCTACCTATTAGATAGTTTTAATATGAGAAAAAATGAAAGGTGGTAAATTTTCCCTTGGCATTTCTCTCAAAGGGAAAAATGCCTTATACATATAGAAGTGACCTTATATTTTCACATTTAGACACTAGAGTATAGAATTTGAACATATAATGTACTATTCCCTTGAGTAGTAAATGTTAGATAGCTTTATCATCTGATGCTGCCTGAAGAAGTACCCATGTGACTTTACACTGAAGAGAACAGGCTGAGTTAGAGTTATGGGGTATCTGCCCGTCTAATGGTCCTACCCTCTATGGCTTACAATCCTGGGCAAGTTACAACAGCTAGGATGTCTTCATTGGTAAATAACACTCTTTCTCCAAGAGCTTCTGCTTTGATTAATGAGGGAAGCTATATAATACATATTGCTTATCAAGTATTTATGCTGTCTTAAAGGGCATTTTCGACTACTTCCATTAGAATTTGCTTCCCATCCTAGGTGATGTAATGCCGCACTGCAGAGCTCTTGCTTTGTTCAGTACCTGTGCTGTGCGGCATCCAGTCCCCAGCAATGAGGAAAGAGCTGTCTGCTTCAATATTGCAGACAGAGGAAGGCAATAAGTGAGTGCAAGTGGAAGAAAGAATGGCAGTGAGGATGTATGTTAGTAGAATATGTCCGCTGGACTCTGATCATAGCTATTTCCTCCTCTGCTGAAGGAACTGGCAAATCAGGAAATAGAACTCTGATTCCAAAGACTTAAGTGTTAGAATGGCGAATCAGTACCCTGAGCTGAAATGTGGAGCTCAGTTGAAGTGCACTTTGTTATTATTGGAATTCTTTGTATAAATTTTGTGAATTTCAAATATTTTGGTTCCCATGTGGTACCACAGTAGCATGGAGGTAAACTGTTTTAACAAATTATAAAAAGTTGCAGACATCCCTAATAGTGCACAGTGGCAGTTTAGAATTAATGACTAATGTGCATTGGGGAATATCCTAGCATATACCCTTTGCTTGGTATCACAAATGACCTACAAATTAGCGAGCACATTTTGCTGCCCAACAGAAAGAGCACAAGTCTCTTGTCTAATAACCATGAGTTAATTGAGAAGGCAAATTTGGAATCTCCACTGGCTAGGATAGAACCTAGTATAATTAGACAACCCAGGAAACCTCACATGTGCGATATAATGAGAACATAAGGGAGCATGCACTAGTACAAAAAGAACATTTAATGGCCTTTGAGATCTTCAAGCTCTTAAAAATTATTAACTAAAGAGAGCCTTAGCAGTAATTTCTTAGAAGGAAACACCCCCCCCCCCCAGCAAGTTTGGCCTCTTTTGTAAATTCGCTGTGTCCTAAGTTAGACTGCAGGAAGTCTTTGGTCTTTAACAGCTTAATAACTTTAGATAATGACTCTAGCATTTTCTCAGGCTCAAGTATGTTTTCATTTCTTCTTTGAGAGGTTACTTAAAATATCTACCTGCTCCAAATGAGAGTCTTAATCCTCCAAGTATATTGGACCTGAATTACTATAGATCAGCATCTCATGAGGGCAAGAAATGAGTGGTTACATCTTCTGTATTACCACGTGTTTGCCCCTGAACTGGACTTGAGGGAAAAAATACACAACTGTGTTTGCAAGGAACTCCAGTATATACTTAGGACAGAGGGGTTAACCTTGGTTGTGAAGGAAAGTTTATCAATACCTTAATGCTTGGGTGAAAATTATAATTGTGCTATCACATTTTAATTAGTTCTAAAATCAGATAGAAGGTAAACAATAAGAAGAGCTCGAGTTACTTAGAAAAATGTTTAAGTAAAGTCAGGATGTGCACAATTCAAATTCATGTATCAGACTAATGCTAAGGTGTTTTCCAAACAATAGGGTTTTGGGTCTTCCCTTGGACACAGATGAAGTTCTTTTGTTAGACTCGCAACAGGCATTCTTTAGTTTTGTTTTTTTTTTCTCCCTTAAATATTACATTTAGAGAAAGGTCTTAACACTGCACACATGGGCAAGCCCATTGTACCTTATACTATCTGAAGAGTCAGACTCACACTTCCCATCTTAGGCTTGCTTTACTTGCTGGGACATAATCTTATTCAGTGAAACATGGCAGATGCCCTGTACTACTGGGCTTCTTTCTTCTTTGTTCTTTTCTCTCTCTCTCTCTTCCTTCACCCAAACTTCTCTTTCATTATCCATCATCTTCATTTTTCTTCATTGTACATATTTGTTAGAATCCAGGGAGTTATTAAAAAGAAACCATGTGATAACCAGTGCCATCCTGAGGTAAAGAGAGAGAAATGATATGGACAAGGTGGAAGGACAAGACGCAGTTGGTTTCTTGAACTGGGCTGTTCGAGAAGCCTATGTGAAATCTGAAGCTTCACTCACACGCAAGGGGTAGCTTTCTTGGAGTGGGCTTGGTGACTGGCAGAAGGCTTTGTCGAACAGGTAGTGTGCAATTCTGAGTCTCATTTGAAATGCAGACTGAATATTAGGTACAAAGTCCTTTGGTAAATTTCTAGGTAGAGTAAGAGCATATAGCATGTTCTTAATGATTTTATCATTAGAAAAATTATACTATCTGAGATCAAGAGAAATGTCAAGGGAAATAAAGTTCATGGCATTTTTAGAGTTGCCTTTCACCCAAAGTTGAACCTCTGCTGTATCCTTGTCAGTATACAAAGGTGTCTGTAAAGACATTCATAGTTGGGAAGATATGACAAAGGGCCTTCTATAAGAATCAGGTGACATCAAGGCTTCTTTGAGCAAAAAGAACTACCATGTTTCCTTGTGATCAAGTAACCATCAAATACATAACTGGTCAATGAGATGCATCTAATTTTAAAGAACACTAAATCATCAGAGCTTCTGGGGGATCATTAATTGCTGTGTAACATTTTGATTAGGAAGTATATACTGAAACAGAATTATTGGAGAAGAATAATATTAGTATTTAACTGCATCATGGAAACTTATTTTTTTTTCCAAAAAAGATGGTTTTAATTCTTCTTCTTCTTCTTCTTCTTCTTCTTCTTCTTCTTCTTCTTCTTCTTCTTCTTCTTCTTCTTCTTCTTCTTCTTTTTTTTTTTTTTTTGCAAAACTGGGGATTGAACTTAGGCCCTTGCACCTGCCAGGAAAGCATTATTCCACTGAGCCATTTTCCTGACACCTAAAGATGGTTTTAAAAATGAAAATATTTGGAACGTAAGTGCTATAATTTCCAAATTTGAAACAAAATCTTAAAAATTTGAGATCAGCAGCAGTTATGTAACCAGTAGAAATATTGTTGAAATGATTTCAGATTCAGAGTATTTTTTTAAAGCATTGAAGTGAAAATGCTAAGACTAATTTTATAAGGGTGACCTAGTGGCATAAAAATTAGAAACATTTAATACATTCTAAGAAGACTGATAAAATATCTTGATCTGACTCAGTTGTTTTTAGTTGTTGTCATGCATTTCTATTTGTATATCTTCTTTTTTCTTCTTATACTAGGGAAAGTATATGATATTTACAAATAGAAATGTACAACAACAACTAAAAACAACTGAGTGAGATAAGACAAAGTGAATGGCATATGCTGCAGGATACTATTCAGCTTTTCTTCTGGATGGTTAACAATCTAAGTTCACAGATCAAAATTGGAGAAAGAGAAGAGCTGCAAGGCCAGCCAACATTTTGGCCCTAGCCTTTCAAGTTCAGCAAAGACTCAGGACATAGGAGAAACTGTACTGCAACATCATGAAACTCAGTTGAGCCCCAAATTTTCTGAACAAGGAGATTATGGAGCCACAGAAGAAAGAGATTGAAGCTCTATAGTGTGCCTGGGGAGAGTCACATGGAGAGAAAACTTTCTCTCAGGCTCTCACAGAAAGCAAGCTGGTCAAGCATTGGCCATGACTCATCCACATGGATGACACAGACAAAGGATCTACAGAATAAGATACAAGATTACAAGATAAATCCTGAGGGACCTTTACTGACCTCATCAGAAACAAAAACTACATGTTTTGGTATATAGGTCTTGCTCTATCTAGGTCTTAAGCATCCAGCAGAAAAGTATAAAAATGTGGTATACAAAGCAGGGCCATAATACTAAGTTAAGCTGTAAATGGCTACAGTGGACAACTTCTTCAGATAACTCACTATTGTTGTGGAATGTTGGACTGTGTTGGATTGTGTTGTTGAGTTCAGGCACCTAAATTAGTTGAATGACAATGGAGTGCCCATCTTTGACAGGTGTAGACAAAGGAAGGGGTATAGAAAGGAAGAATCATGATGTGTGTGTATGGACAGTACGGTTGTGATAGATATGCCATGCTTCTACATAATTCTATGAGAGGCAAGATTTGCACTAATGGTGGTTGGACAGGATAGTATGTCAGCTTTTAGTACTATGGACAACTACTATGAAAATAACAAGGTAGAAAGTACTAATTATTGAATCTGTGATATAATTCAGGTATAAAAAATAAGATAAATAAACAGCTACACTCTCTTAATTTACTGATAAGAGACATCTGCTATAATAATGTCTGTAAGTACAGTATCATGTATGTACCTTGTATGATACCAAAACAATATGAAAATAGTTTGCAATGTATTAATTTATTGAATCCATCCTGTTAAGGTGTCTTAAAACTTTATCATTGATATTTGTAGTTCAATAAAATAAATAAATAAATAAATAAAATATCTTGATCATCCCATATAAATATCTGAACAGGAAAATAACAGAGACCAAGTTTTTGTTGCATTTTGGAGTGTTTATTTTAAACCTTTTTTAAAGAAGAATATATGTTTATGACAGTAAACATTTACTAACTTGTTCCTTATTTTTTCTTAGAAAAAATGAAATTCAAACATCTCTGATTTGCCACTTGTCACAATATAAATATTTCCATTATGTCTAACGTCAGGCCACCAACATGCAGCCACTGGATGCAATGAGAAATGACACATGTGATGCCTTCTTGCAAACCAGTCTAGACCAGGTCCCTCCACCTTTGCTTAGGCCTAAAATTACACCAGGAGGTAGTGGCAATGTGTCAAAGCACTCTATGATCTAAACTTGACAAATAGTGCTGTCCAGTTGGTTAGTCAGCAAGTGTCAAAGTAAGAGAATTCAAACACCTATTGGCTCAAAGTAGGAAGTAAGGAGGGGAATAGGGAGGAGGGTTGAGTGAAGGAAAGGAGAACAGAAAGCAAAGAAACAAGATGCATCATGCATGCATACAAATTCTGTATAATGAATGCAGTCATTAGGTATGTCTAAAATGTACCAATAAAATTATAAAACTATGAATTTCGTGGTACAGACTTTAGAAGGGATCATAATATCTAGACAATATTAAACAAAAGAAGCAATAATTTTTTCCTTAAAATGTAATCTCATTTCTTATCACTTCTTTTCTTTTCTTTTTTTTTTTTTTTTTTTTTTTGCAGTACTGGGGATTGAATTCAGGACCCTGTGATTGCCAGGCAAGTGCTTATTCTACTGAGCTATCTCCCAGGACCACTTCATTTGTTATAACAACAAACATCTATAAGGCCCACACCCCAGGCAGGGCACTCTTTTAGATACATCATTTCATTTATGTTATTTTTTTAATTATTATTTTTGTGGGTGAATGGCGGGCTTAGCCTGCCCTGAGGGCAGGACTGGTGTGGCATATGGTGCTCGGGATCGAACAGTGGTCCTTGCGGTTGCCTAAGCTTGCCTAAGCAGTCACTTTGAGCCACTGAGCTGTCTTGCTGGCCCAGCCATTTCATTTAATCCACAATGAAAAAATGGTTTTATAAGTGAGAAAATTAAGGTAGAGAGACACGATCTACTAACAGTTACCCTACAGGCACAGGGCAGTGTAGGATCCCAAGAAAATGCATACTCGACTCCCGGGTAGCTGAGTTTATGTAGTGTGTACAATGCCCTTAAAACTGTTTATAAAATTGCAAGAATTATTTATTGTAAAGCTAACAGCATCAGAGTGAAAATCTGTATAGCCTGGAAATATAATCTAAAATATGCATTGAAGAAGTGACTTAGAAAAGCAATAAATATCACTAATAAAGGCGTTATCTAATTTCTCCCATTCTGCTAGAAGAAAATAGCATCAAAAATTATTGAGTGAAATTTTTAGTTTACTACAGTAATATATTCTATAATAACAAATTAGGATATAGAAATTATTATTACCAGAGAACTAAGTGAAAAATTGTGGATGCGTGATTTGTTAACCCCTTTAATTTGTATTTCTGTGAGCTAAAATAAAGAGATGAAGATAATAATTAAGCAATATTTCAAAAGCAAAACCAATTGGCTTTAGGATGCTGAAGAAATTCCTCATTATTTCCTTTGTAGAGCTTAGCCAAATTTTCTTCAGAATCATTAAGTAATGCAGGGCTGAATGGTCCTTTGATTTAATCCATTGGTGTAAATCCTCCTAAATCCCACAAGCAAAGCCGATTAGAAGGGATTGTTTGTTTATACACAGGAAGAGAAATCCCTCGCATTCAGAACTGAGATGTGCTACTGTGAGAAGTCAGAAAGTTTGCAGCTACCTCACACTTGGTCCAAGCATGAAGGTAGGATTTCTAAGTTTGTTTTTTTTCTTTCTGGAATGTTCTCCTGGTGATTTTCCATACAGTCACTGATCACACCTCACATGGTCCTGTCTTTATCCACTAGAAGGCCTTGTTAAAATATCATCTCTGCCTGCCTTACTTTCTATTGCATTTTTCTGCTTTACCTTCTAATAAAACCTTGCATTGCCTCACATTATTTCTTGCTTATTAACTTATTTAATGTCTGTCGCTCCTAGTAGTCAGAGATTAGGCTTTCATTTGTCTTACTTTTGCAGCCACAGTGCATGGGATGGTGGAGAGTCACAGAATATTTGTGGAGTACAAGCTAGGTCAGTGTGGAGACAGTGCCAGTTTTAGATATTTAGAACCAAGGTGGCTATCTTTTTATAGGTAATGTACCAGATATATTGATACCATCAACTCATGCCTCATTATTCATTTATTTTATTTTATTTTGACGGAACCAGGGATTGAACTCAAGCCCTTGCACTTGCCAGGGAAGAACTTATTCCATGGAGCCATCTCCCCGGCCCCTCAGTATTCATTTAAAGTTTATGAAAACCATTATTTCTCATGATAAAGATTACAATAGGTTTAATATTCTGTGCTAAGAGGCCAATCTAGTCTACTAATAATTCAAAGAAAATCAATTTGTTCCATTAACAATCTATTGAAAAAAATCCTTTCCTTCAATCTTATTAGATATATACAGTAATCATGTTGAACAAACATTTACTTGAGACACAGTATGGCAGTAATTGGTACGACATGACAAGCAGTACATATTTAGAAGACCAGAGTGACAGGCATTTCAAACAAAACCCTAGTATTACACGTTGATATCTTCAGTGCCATAGCTTAGGTCACAGGTATCAGCATATACCTGTCAGGGTGAGATCCTACCAATTAACTGCTCATTTCAAAAACCTGTTGAAGATGCTCAGGATCATTGCCTTAATCATCTTGTGCATATAAATGTATGGCTTTGCCCCAGTCATGTTTCCTAGCTTCTCTCCTTACCCTCTCTTTGTTGTTCTTGCACTATGAATAGCAACTATGAAGACAACAATACTCAATGTATTAAGTATCAGAACCATCCTACTATGTGGTCAGTGAAGTCCTCTCAGGGTTTATCTTGCAGTCCAGTACATTATTCTGTAGTTCCTTTGTCTGTGTCATCCATGCGGATGAGTCACGGACAATGCTTGACCAGTTTCCTCTCTGTGAGAGCTTGAGAGAAAGTTTTCTCTTCATGTGACTCTCCCTAGGCACACTATAGAACTTCAGTCTCTTTCCTCTGTGGCTCCATAATCTCCTTGTTCAGAAAATTTGGGGCTCAACTGAGTTTCATCATGTTGCAGTACAGGTTCTCCTATGTCCTGAGTCTTTGCTGACCTTGAAAGGCTAGGGCCAAAATGTTGGCTGGCCTTGTGGCTCTTCTATTTCTCCAACTCTGACTTGTGAAATTAGGTTGTTAACCATCCAGAAGAAAAGCTGATTAGTATCCTGCAGCATATGCCATTCACTTTGCCTTATCTGACTCAATTGATTTTACTTGTTGTACATTTCCTTTTGTATTTCTGCTTTTCACTTGTTATACTAGGGAGACTATATGATATTTACACATGTGTGTCTGGTTTATTTCACTTATGAGTATATGTTCAA
>PVKA01050714.1:0-12569 GCA_004027165.1 Ctenomys sociabilis | reverse complement strand
AGCGTGCAACTAGATGGATATTAAACTTCTTCATCTTCTTGCCAATCCTTAGTTTTATTTTGCATATTATTTTAAAACTTTGACTGTAGCATATTTTTAAAATACTCTTATGTACAAACTAGAATTTCTAAATTTGGTATGTTTATTATTTAGAAAAAAATCATGCTGGACACGAGATCTAGTATTAATATATGTAGCTCAGTGATGGAACGCTGTTTTTGTGTGTGTGGTACCAGGATTAAACTCAGGACAAGCTGTGTCTCCAGTGCTTTAAAAAAATGTGAAAAAGCTTTAAAAAGATTTTGAGCTAGGGTTTTCTCTAAGTTGCCCATAGTAGGCTAGAAGTTGGGATCCTCCTGCCTCAGCTTTCCAGTTGTGTACTGCCAGGTCGCATTAGGGCCTTTGCCTGCCATGCATATGTGCCTGAGTTCAGTAACCAGCACTGCAGCCTTGCTAAACAGATAAGCAAGCAGAATGCTGTGGAAAGTACAATTGCTAATTTGTAATTGTTACTGAACTTAATTGTTCCTGAGGTACAACAGAATAGATTGTAGAAAATATGTTGTAAAAGCCTTGCTTTGCACTAAAAATATAATTGTACAGCACAAGTGTCCAATTACCTTACTTAAAGTCCTTAAATGAAGCTGCTTTTCACTTTGTCTTCCTCCCTTTTCTTTTTTACCAGTGAACAGCTCTGCGCTTTTTGTTACTGTGGGGAAAAAAGTTCCTTAGGACAGGGCGACTTAAAACAATTCAGAGTAACGCCTGGATTTATCTTGCCATGGGAAAACCAGCCTCCTAACAAGGACTTTGATGACAGCAGCAGTGGAACCTATGTGAGAGTACAGAACTCAGCTCCGCGGAGACCAAGAGGACAGAGAAAGTAAGCAGTTCTGAATTTAAATTGGTGGAATGAAACTATTTCTAATTGTTTATAAATTTACAAAATAGGCTTCTTACTATTGAAGTTTCTAATGCTTTCCAAATTCATGAAGTAGTTCCTGACTTGCTAGTATTCTAAAAGTCCTTTCCTCAAAATGTTTTTCTTTTTAAAAATTCATTTATTTTTGATACTAAAAATGAAGTCAAGACCTTGTGCTTGCTGGGCAGGTACTATATGACTGAGCTACATCCCTAACCCTTATTTCTTAGTTTTAAAAGATTAACGCTGTACATTAACAAAACTAGATGAGAGTAGGCACAACCTGTTGGGTCCCCCCTTCTTTCCCTGTGTTGGACAGGAGCTTTCTTTCTCCCAATAAATATATTCTGCTCTTTAAAAAAAAAAAAAAAAAAAAAAAAGAAAAAGAACTAACAACAATTGGCTTTTGGAATAAAATTTAAAAAAATTAAGGTGAGAGAGTTCATGGGATTTATAAATGAAGATAAACACCACTGAAGTCCTTTGCTCAGTTTTTAATTGTGTGAATATAACATAATAGTAAAACCAGAATTGTTAGAACCACACATGGTGGTTCATGGTGTGTAATCCAAGCGCAAGGGAGGCTAAAGCAGGAAGAGCATCAGTTGGAGGCCAGTTTGATTATAAAAGTGAGTTCAAGGCTAGCCTGAACTATATTATAAGACCTTGACTCAAAGAAACAAAACAAACTCAAAACAGACCCCCCAAATTACTCCAGAGTTACTTTCACTATTTACAACTTTCATGTGATTCATTTTGTTGTGTAATTAAATTCTTAATTTGTTTTGGAAAATGTTGAGCTGTCCTATAAATTTTTTTTTGGTCTGAACCAGGAATTGAACGCAGGCCCTTGTGCTTGCCAGGGAAGTGCTTATTCTACTGAGCTATTTCCTTGGCCCCTATCCTATAAATTCTAAGCAGTACACAGTGCACTTTTATCCTTCTTTTCTTTTGGTAATTATATGCTGAGAATGTATGTATGTATGTATGTATGTATGTATGTATGTATGTATGTCTTTTTGAGACAGGGTCTCAATATGCCGTTCAGGCTGGCCTTAAGCTCACTTGGTATCTCAGGTTGGTCTTGAACTCGCAACAATCCTCCTGCCTCAGCCTCCCAAGTGCTAGGATTACAGGCCTGTGCCACCCTGCCTGCCTCAAATTTATTTTTTAAAGATCCTCAAGAGTATATTTTCTTTTAAGAAAATAAAAGGCTGGAGAGTTGGCTCAGTGTGATAAGCACTTTTCTGGCAAAGCGCAAGGGTCTGAGTTCAATCCCCAGTTCCGCCAAAAAAAAAAGTTTGGGTAACTATATTTATATCCATGAGCATATTGTTATCCAAAGCTCTTGTCTAATAACCTTTTAAAATATTTTGCAGAGTTGTGGTTAAATACCATCTTAATGTAGGGTTTTATCTTTGTTGATTTAAGAGAAGAGAATTTGCTGTTGTTGACAAGGATGTATACAAATTAATTTAGCTTGGAAGGCTGACTTGCACTGTTCCTTGTGGGTGATGATGTAATCATTCCAGCGCCTGTCTGGCTTGTCTACAGATTTGAGCACTAAAGCATTGTTGTGCTGTACTTACTTGATTGGCTGATTGATTTGAACTGTTGCCAAAGCCTTGAAGACCTGACTCAGAAAATGAAACTACAATAAGAACCTTGCTTAAGAATTTAAGGTAGAACAGTGTAAAGGGCT
This sequence comes from Ctenomys sociabilis, assembly GCA_004027165.1. Taxonomy (NCBI): domain Eukaryota; kingdom Metazoa; phylum Chordata; class Mammalia; order Rodentia; family Ctenomyidae; genus Ctenomys; species Ctenomys sociabilis. Next base: position 9,945 of record PVKA01050714.1, on the reverse strand, counting down.
GTATTTGGAGAGTCATGTTTTTCAGACTCTACCCTAAGCATATTTATAAACCTTATCTGTCATTGTTGGGTGCTCGTATATGCACCCAAGTGCAGCAAACTTAAAATGTCCATCAGTAGTTTGCCAGTTTTATGGACCTGAACAGATTGTATGTTTTCTCTCTACATTCTACCTTTAATTGTGGCAATTAGGTAAAGTTTTATTCTAGAAAATAGAATTAGGCTTTACTTACTTATTTTATAAGTGTAGTTAATTTTTATTGAAAAATTTTATGAGCTCAGAAAATTGTATAAAAATAGTTTTGGCTTAATGAAAATTGTTGTATATATTCAGTGCTAAGTTTATTAAGTAATGATAATAAGCCCATTAAAGAAGCACACTTAGTAACCATATGGGGGTAGTCAATTCAGCTTAGTAATAATTTTAAATATTTATAAAATATGTTGCTAATGAAATTTAAGCAACTAGTTATTTTTTAAAAAAGTTTTAATGAAACATGTTTTTACAATGGTTATCTTTTGTTTTGTGCTAAATATAAGACTATGGTCAAGGGTGGTTCTGTTTTTTTTTTTGGTTTTTGTTTTGTAAGTTGAAATTTTGTGGGTATGTATTTCAGTTGACTTTTCCTAACCTTGACTGTTGTCATCTTTAGGATTGATACTGTCATTTGATGTGTTGTAACCTACAAACTAGTCTAAAAACTTGATTTAAATTTTTGGTTAGATATTGATTGTAGGTAGTGATAGACTAGTTAGCTATTCCTTTGGTTTTTACTTTGCCCAATCCAATGTCAGTGCCTAAAGTAACGTATTAATATTTATAGATGAGCTCTTGTCAGTTTTTATTTCTTTCAATAAGGTATCATTGATTAGTTCTGCAGAATGAATTTTTAATACTGAATATAATATTTGTAGAAAAGAACTTCTTCCCATTCTATTGTGTAAATTTTAAAAAATGAGAATTTAAAGTTAGCATAGCATGCTGAATCTTTTTCTAATGCTGAACCTAAAATAGTGACTGGTTTTTACATGTAAACTGGTTTTGATATTTAAATGTACTTATTGAAATATGTTAATACTTTTTTTCTTTCAATGATTCCAGGTATAAAAAAGTTTAGTACCCTGGTCATTGTGCTGATTTTCTCTTAATAGGAATCATGATAAATATCCAGCATACAGAAGTGCAGTGAGTTATGTCTATATTCAATAGTGATTTAATTCAGAATTATCCTCAGATTCAATACTATGATATTAGGAGAAAATATAAGTTTTAGTGGTAGCCATCTGATTTCCCACAATTAGTTTTTCTCTAGTAGTCTGTTTACTGAATGATCTTAAAAATACCTCAAATATTAGGATTTGAAAGTTGAAAATTTCCCATATATTGTGTTTTTTATCATTCTGTTTTTGTATTCTAGTTTTAACTGTTGCATAAGCTTCCTTAGTCCTCTTGCCCTCAGTAGCGATTTGTTTTTCCTCATTCATGAGGTGTAGTCTTAATTGAGACGTCTTCAACATCATGCCACCAACCAGCTGTTGAGATTTTGTGGAGGGGACTGTAAAGAAAAAAGATAGCTGACCTGTTCTGTTTCTCCTGCTTCCTTTTATGCACTGTGTAGCAGGTTTTCTTTTTCCTAGGAAAATAACTTTCTTTATGTAAAATTAATTTCCATTTCTGGTGTGGCAGTTCTCTATTAGATGAAGGATATTAAATTTTTGTAACCAAGCTGCATTTTATAAGCATTTTAGTAACCAAAGGGAATTGTAATTGTATGTGTTAAAACATAGTTCTTGACTAGAATACACGTTAATTTTTAAAACAGTGTGTCAGAGAGTAGAAAAATAAGTTTGCAACTATAATTTTAGTTCTTTATTATGGATATATAGACACTGAGTGGTTGCTTACAGGAATATGGCATACACATTAGCATTATGCTTTCAGTAATAGTAAGAGATGTAAAAGGTGTCACAGTTTCTGCTTAATCAATTGAGATTGACTTGGCAGTGCATCATACTTAAATATTTATAAAATGAAATGATTTTGTAGTTGCAATCAATTTCAAAGACATTTATCTCATCTTACTTTATTTTCAGAGAACGAGCTCTTCAGCAGAATATGGTGTCCTGTGTAAGTGTCAGCACCCAGACGGTTGCAGAGGATCAGGCTGGCAAACTGTGGGATGAGCTCAGTCTGGTTGGCCTCCCAGATGCCATTGATGTCCAAGCCTTATTTGATTCTGCAGGTAGGGGCCTTTCTTCAGTGACAGTTGCCTCTTGTTGTGGAAACATTTAAATTTTAGTTCTTCATCAACTTACTAATAAGTGCTTTTCATGTAGAAATAATCAGGATTACATTATCAAATGTCATTATTAACTATGCCTATTGGGTAAAAAAGAAATTGTCTAGCTCTGTGTACCTATCTTATTTAAAATCTGCACAGTGCCACCAGCACTGACCTGAACATTTCTATCAATGTGTTTAACTCAGGTGTAAATAGCAGTACCATGGATACTTGACAAATGAGGAAAGAAAAAAAATTTAAGTGACTAGGTTAAAACTTTGAAACAGGAATTTGGATCCCACTGTTGGGGGATGATTGTTCTTATACGGTTTCCTATAGTAACAGTACAGTAACTCACACTCTTGTGTGCTGTTGGAATTTTAAGTAAATCTCATTGTGTGTTTTAAATGCAGATTGGTGAGTGTTATGTCATGGAGCATTTAAGGGCTGCATGGCTGTCCATGAATCGTGTCTGCACCTGCTTGTGTTGAGGAAGCAGAACCTTATGTGTCATTGTTTTCCTTCCTTAGCCTTTGTGAAATAAAAGAATGATGGTGATTTTTAAATAAAATGACTGCAAAGTAAGTTGTGCTTGTTGAAGAAAAGATCTGTAATTGGATAATTGCCAGACTTTCATGTGCATCAGAGTCACCAGGAAGGCTGGTTATAGCTCACTGCCTGACCACATGTGCTGTAGACTTAGCAGTGTGTGAACATGTTCCTAGATTGGCATTGCTATTGCAGTTCACAGACTGGAGCACAGCCTGAAAAAGGCTGCTTCTTGGTGCCTCTGTGTCCTGCACAGACTTACATTGGAACTTTGTGTGTTACTTCATTTGCAATGATGGTTTGTTGTCTGCTCATTTGCTCCTTTTTACTTTGAGGTACATGCTGGGCTCATCATCGTTGTGTGGAGTGGTCACTGGGCATGTGCCAGGTAGAAGAACCGTTATTAGTGAACGTGGATAAAGCTGTTGTCTCAGGGAGCACAGAGGTAAGTAAAAGGCACCAATATTTAAACCACAATTTTATAACTTTTATTTTAGCTAATTCAAATGTTTACTTGCAGGAGTTACTTATTAAATGATTTCTGTGGTATAAAAACAATAAAAGTAGGGAATAAGTTTTATGAAGACAGATATGTACACACAGTTGTAATATATATAGTATGATAAACTTTAAATACTTTATATTTAAATCAGAAAGTAATATTTTTAGAAATGGGAATTACTAACTACACTTGCACATCCATGTGGTTTTCTTTAAGACAGAACAATTGATGAAGGTTTAAAATAAGACAGACAAGATTTGATACATCTTTTGTCCACAGTATGGAATAACTCTGCTAAATATTTTAAACATTGCTGGCCATGGTGACGCAGGCCTATAATCCCAACTCTTGAGAGGTTGAGGGAGGCAGATTGCGGTGACTTCAAGGCCAGCTTAGATTGTATAGTGAGTTCAAAGCTATCCTGAACTACACAGTGAGACTTTGTCTCAAAACACAAAAACAGTATTTTAAACACACATCACATGGAAGTGCAGGGCATCAAATTTTGAAGAATGTAATACCTAATAATACAGTGCCCAGTTTGAACATATGGCACCTTAGTTCAAAAATTAAACTCATCATTATTCTGGAGGATGTGGCCCCATTGTGGGCTTAGCAGATGAGACAGCATTTTGCCTAGCATTTGGTGTTTGTGAACCAAATTGTTTGCATCAGAAGCATTCGTGAACAAAAGTATTAATTATACATAGATGGTTAGATGAAGAATGTGATGATCAGTGAGAGCCGTCATTTTTACCTTAGAAGTATTTTTAGAGAACAAAAAGAAATATTTTTAAAGTATTTGTGACAGTGGAAGGTACTATAAGGACAGTTAGTGAAGGCTAGTACTGTCTCCATAGCGTTGGACTAGAAATAGGGGAATCAGTAAAATTCATGTGATATTTATCAAATAGAGAAATTGATAAATGCATACACACATATAAGGTTGTTAAATAGATTTCCTATCTCTGTTAAAAGGAAGCTTGCTTTCTTTTAGCTTTCATAACTCTTGCTTTTTGGACAAAGGTACCAGTTTTGTTGTTTGAATACTTATTGATAAAGATTTCAATGTTATGTAGAGATTAAAGCTATTCCTTATTGTTGGTGGAGGAATCATAGAGGCTAGAAGACCTGTATTCTTTCTGACTCTGGCTAAGTATTGGGGGTACACAGACCCAAATAGTTAAATGTTAATGATATACCTGGACTAGTAGTTGTTGAGATTACAAAGAGATCATGGCAGTAGTGTCAACCTTGGCCTGCCCCCTAGATTGTCACTCTAAACTTACAGTAGAGTCGGTACTTTATTGCTAATTTTTCTAATTTTGTTTTCTCATTGCCAAATAGGCATAGGATGGGCCATTAAGCTAGAACTTTGTCCTTAAGAAAGGAAGATTTGTCTCACAGAATTTCAAACATATAGTAATACATTCATTAACCAGCCTTTGAGGAAACGTATTTAACGAATGTGTTACCCTCATGTTATGCTGCTACAGATGCAGATTACCAGCATTCTCCCCTGCCCCTTGCCTTTCTGGCACCAAGGATCGAGTTTAGGACCTTGTGCTTGCCAGGCAGCTGCTTATGCCATTGAGTTATCTCCCCAGTGGTACTAGTATTCTGGATGGAAGCATGTTGAAATAAACAAACTACAAAGTGAGTAGGGCTTGTAGCCCCCGCCCTTTGGGAGGCTGAAGCTAGAAGATTGGTGTGAGTTCCAGGCCAAGTTGGGCTATATAGTGAATTGAGGTATGTTGCTTAATTTGGAATGTATTGGAAACAACCTAAGTGCCTATATATGTTGGCTATTTATTTTTTTTTTATTTTTATTTTTTTTTTGTCTTTTTTTTTTTTTTTTTTTTTTTTTTTTTTTTTTTTTTTTTTTTTTTTTTTTTTTTTTTTTTTTTTTTTTTTTTTTTTTTGAGACGGGGTCTCACTATGCAGTTCAGGCTGGCCTTAAGCTCACTTTGTAGCTCAGGCTGGTCTCGAACTCACAACAATCCTCCTGCCTCAGCCTCCCGAGTGCTGGGATTACAGGCATGCACCACCATGCCCGGCTCTATGTTGGCTATTTAAATAAATTATAGTACATCCATGCAAGAAATATTGTGTAGTAAAAAATAGTGAGGATATCTGTGAGTTGATGTGGTATAGTTTCCATTATACGTTATTAACAGAACAAAAAAGGGTAAAAGAGATTGATAATGTTCTGCCCTTTATGTAAGAAAAAGATAAGACCATATACACACATATGCTTAATTGTGAAAAACTTAGGAAGATTAAAACAGAAACCAAAAAGATTGATTACTAATGGGAAGTGAGTGAGAAAGGTAGAAGGAAGGGAATAAAGTTCCATGTCGCAAGGATGAGACGTGAGGGAAGAGCCCTTCTCAGGGGAGTTGTCGTTGTTGTCTGTGTGACCTAGCTGTGCCTCTAGTACAGTGGGAGTGTTCTGTGTATTCTGCAGGTAAGCAGTGTGGGTCAGGGTGTTGGGGATCCAGAAAGGAGTAGCAAAGTTCACAGTGACGGGGACTGGAAATAAAAGAAGTAATCTAAGTAATGGCAGAAATAGGATAACATAAAGGCAAACAAAAGAACTGTATAAATGTGCTGTAATCTGATATGTGGATTTGCTTCTAATTGGAGTATTGGTTCACATTTTTAGAAATGTATGTATTAAATGGACAAATAAGTAAATCTATTGCAGATAATCAGAGTTATGTGTCTTGCGTTTAAGAAAATAACTGCAAATGAGGGTTATCCTTTCTTTTCCATTTGCTTCTTCCCTTTTGTCTCCTTCCCTTTTTTGAGGCAGTGACTTGCTATGTTGTGGAGGCTGCCCTTGAACTCAATGTGTAGAGCAGGTTGCCCTTGAATTTCCAGCGATCCTCCTGCTTCAGCCTTGCTGAGATTGCAACTTAGCTGGTTATAATTTCAAATGAGAAGAGACTACATGTGAGGAGAGACTACATTGTGGTATTTGAATAAAATCAGAGGGATATAGTGCTTTGAACATAAACTAAGAAAAATCTGTTGAAGGCTGTGTTCCTCATTTTCCCCCATAGTTTGTTAGAGGCACAGTAAATCATAGCAGATCTGGACTGTACTTGTGCCAGGGATCTACTGCACTGCCTGTACATTAATGATGTGCTGGGGCACATGGAACTCAGCATTGAGCCATAATGGCCAAGATGTACTACTGTGATGTTGTGTGCAGATCCAGTGGGAAGTTCTTAATGGAAGGTCACATGAGCATGGTGTTGAAGAATCCATGAAAAGGCAGCCTTATACACTCTGCTTCCTATGAAGAGTCATACAGAGTATTTTCTTTCCTTAGCAATGAAAAGAAAGCAGTGTGTATGTGATGGCCCAGGAAGCTGAAGGTTATTTTTGAGGGCATGTCATAATCACTCTTTGTCTAACATGTATGACATTTTCAGACTCAGGGAAGGAATCTCAGGGGAGGCCTGGATCATTTTAAGCTCTAGACACAGGAAACCACACTTATCAGTTAGGGAACTCTCCCAAAGCCCAAATTCCCAGATGTCATCCTTGGGCTACCATGTGCACAGGCCTTTTTAAGAAAGGTCTTGGACCTTTTATGTTAATCCCTTTTTTCACAGTATAATAATTCAAAGATGTCATAATTTCAACATAATTTTCTTTAGAAGTCTTAATGTAGGTATTTTTTTCAGTACAGTGTTGAATTATTTCCCTTGTAGGGAAGATATAGTAAGTGTTGGGGTGGTTATACTAGGGGACTTTAAAACTTTGAGCAGAACAGATATTTGGGGTACTTTTGATTGCAAATAGCAGAAAAGTCCTATATTTAACTCTGAGATCAATTTTAATATTAATACATCCATCATCATCATCTCTATTAGACCATGGGCCTATTACGTGGCCAAGGCAGCCTTGAACTTACAGCAGTGTCACCTCAGCCTCTGGAATGCTGGAATTACGGGTGTGCACTGCCATGCTTGGCTTAGATACTTCTTTTGACTAGCATAAGCTTAAATGTTACTTCATTCTTATACTTTTACCCATTTGCATCTTTATATTTAACATAAATTTCTTGGAAACAATAACCTTGTTTTAAATATTTGCTCACAGTTCTGTCTATATTAGGGCATTTCGCCTTGTACATGTAATATGATTAAGTTGATTAAGTTCTTTCTGTGTTTTGATGTCTCCATCTCATTTCTATTTCCCTGCAGTCTTCGTTTGTTTTGGTATGGTGGATTCCTGCATTCTTTTACGTTGAGTGTTCTGATTTCATTTTATAGATTTGTTGTTACCTGTAACTCATTTTCGTGTATAATGTCTTTCAGTTTCCTCAGTCTACTTTCTAATGCTATTGTAGTTTGACCTGTAATCAAAACAAACAGATTTTTTCCCTTTGATTTTAGTGCTGTTGGTATTGATTTTTTTAGAAAAGAAATTCATATTAAAATGTGGTATCATGTACCTTTGATGTGAAATAAATTCTTTAACATGTCTTGCAATACTGGTGATGACTCATTTTGGCATTTATATTTCTGAAATACTTTATTTTTGCCTTCATATTTGAAAGATTTTTTTCCTATTGCAGAATTACAGATACCTCAACCCCAGTACCTTACAGACATTCCAGTCTTCTCACTTTTGTCTCACGAGGATCAAACTTGGGACCTTGAGCTTGCCACGCAAGCTTTTTACCACTGAGCTATCTCCTCAGGCCCAGTCATCCGTCTTTTGTAATCACGTTCCTTTTAATATTGTGCCATAAGTTTTTGAACAATTTCATTATGTTATGCTTTGGTGTCATTCAAGTTTGTCATATATCTTGATTTTTGCATTTATAGTTTTCATTATGCTTGCTTAGGCAGTTTTTTTACAATTATTTTCTCAAGCAGTTTTTCTCTGTTCATTCTCTTCCCCCTTATTTGAACTGCAGTTACTTGTATGTGAGGAAGTTTGAAGGTTCTCCCCCTGATCACTTAAAATTTTTTTGAAAAATCTTTTTTGCATTCTTTGTGCTATACTTTTTCTGTTGTCTTCAATCTCACCATTCTTTTCTTTGTAATTTCTAATCATCTCTTTATCATCACCAGTATAATTTTTATTTCAGTTATTATTTTTAGACTTTAAAAGTTTGCTTGGGGTCTTTCCTTCCCTACTTCCACTTTGTAAATATATCAAATGCATTTAAACCCACAATTTTAATGTCTTTTCAATTGCAGTGATACCTTGGTCCACAGACTTTTTTGTTACTTGGTTTGCAAGCAGGATCATTTTTCAAAATTTTGTTTTTGTTTACAAACTGTATTGGGTGACAGCCTCAACTATCTTGCATCAACATGAATGTGGCCATCTATCTATTTCAGGAGTGGAGTAGTTCTTTAACTAGGTATCATTGTCGCTTAACATCTTTGTCAGCCCATGGTCAGCTTTAATCATTTAATCATTGTGTTATGAGTTTATCTTTTTTTTTTTTTTTCTTTAAATGTTTGTGAATATGCATTTGGATGCCAGACATTGTGAATTTTCTGTTCTATGGTGTTTTCTTTTTCTCTAAATCTTGTGATGTTTTGGGGAGCAAGTAAGTTACTTGGGAATGGCTTAGTTCTTTTTAGTTTTGCTTTTGTGATTTATTAGGCAGATGTTAAGGCTTAGCCCAGGACTAATTATTCCTAGCTACTAAGGCAAAACTTTCCTGAAGACTCTAATGAATGCCTCATGAGTTATAAATTCTCCTGGAGAGGTCCTGTATGTGTTCTAGACTTTGTTCCCTGTCATTTTGCCTAACGATTTGTTTCCTAGTCTTGGGTAGTTTAGTCAAGTACATATGCTGATCAGTTTTATAGGTATGCTTTAGGTGCAGTACCAGTGGTGTCATTGAACTTCTATGATTCTATGTAGTTTTTTTCTCTTGGTTGTCTGTCCTCTGACCCCCAAGCTGACTTGTTTCTACTGACTCTGTTGTATATTTCCAATTCAGGAGTTAGCCAGAATTTTCTTTATTTGTCTTTAGTACCTTGGCCTGGAAACTTGTATAGCAGTTTGCTGGTATATTTGTAGGGGTTACCTCTTTCGTTTCCAACATTGAGCAGGGCCAGGGAGATAGCTCAGCATAAGTGCCTTCCTGGCAAGCACAAGCCTCTGAGTTCAATCCTTGGTATAAGAACATTGAGGAGCCACTGCCCTTTGTTATGTGATGTATTGTCTGATAATCATTGTTTATTATATTTTGTTTTATGTTTCAGGGAAGAAGGTAAATATGATTTTTGTTTTTCCATTTTTGGTCAGATTTGGAAGCATAATGCAGAAGCACAAGTGAAGTGTAAGAAGCTGACTTTCACAATAGGCAATCAGGAATTAGGGTAATGGATAATTCAGGAATTTTTTGTTACACCAAGTTGTGAGGTTTTTAATCTTTCTGTTGTTTGCTCATAGCATATTGTTCTGTTCTTTGTTGTGCTTCCTTACATGGTCAGAAACTGAGGCAAAGGAGCTCTAAGCATTATACTCTCATGCTGAGAATGCCCCCCTGGTCCCTGTCTCAGTCCAAGAGGTCTATATCTGTAATCCCAAAAGTACGTTATTGGAATCTCACCAAATTAATTCTTTTTTT
>PVKA01050713.1:0-12576 GCA_004027165.1 Ctenomys sociabilis | reverse complement strand
AATGCAGATTACTCTCTCTGCATATCCTCTCTGCATATGGCAGAGGTAAATGTAGGCCCCCACCTAGCTCAGCTCACAGCAGTCACCTACTTCCCACAATTCTCAGTCAATCCTCAAGCCACTCCCCCACTGAATAAAAACCGGGTGAGGCCCTGGGTCGCTCTCTTGGTTCCAGAAGGCCATGTCATGGCAGGACTTAGAGCCCCTCAACTCCCCGATGATTAAAAATATAATTTAGTGTCCTCATTTTCGCTGTGGGCTGCATGGAAAGTGGTAGATTGGAATCAGCTTGATGGGATTCCAATAACGTAACTTTGGGATTACAGATATTGGTTTCTTGGACTGAGACGAGGACCAGGAAGCGTCTCCTACACAGACCCTTGTACTTGCCAGGGAAGTACTTATTCCACTGAGCTATCTCCCCAGCCCCCAGCTTGTGCATCTTTTATTTAGTTATTCACTTCTTCAAAATACATAAGAGGTAGATTTTAACATATTCCTATGTTAACCTCACATTCGCTGCCAGGTCTGCAGTTCTGTAGTATAAGCTGCTGTGTTCAACACCAGCTGATTTGCAGCCTACTCTTCTGCAGTGGGCTTTTTTGATGCTACCTCATTTCTCTATGCAGCTTAGAAAGAATGTGAAGGAAGCAGTCTTCATTTCAGAATGTTGCTGGGAGCTGGCATGGTGGTGCATGCCTGTGATCCCAGTACTCAGGAGGGCGAGGCAGGAGGATCACCGCAAGTTCGAGGTCAGCCTGAGCTATACAGTGTATTCAAAGCCAGCCTTAAAGACAGGGTGAGATCTTGCCTCAAAAAACAAAAGAAAACCCAAAGTAAGGCAAATAATACTGTTCTTATCTTGGTTTCCTTATTTGTAAGATAGACTTCATCTCTTTACCTCTTGGTGGGTTTGTTGTGACAATCAACACTGTATAGGCTGGAAAAGGTATCAGTCATTGTAGCTTAGACAACAGTTGGAATATTTAGCTATGTGGAAAGTCAAAACTTTTGGGCTGGGGAGGTAGCTTAGTGGCACAAGCACCTGCCTAGCAAACACAAGGTCCTGAGTTCAACTTCTAGTATCCCCCAAAATAAGAAACTTAGAGCTTTTATAATTTTGTAAATTATATATTTATAATCTTCCATATTTGAGATTTTATAGCCAAGAATTTGAGGAAAAAGTTTTTTGTACGGATGGCCTCGTCTTGCATTTGACACGGGTGGGAGTGATTAAAAACACAGACTTATTTTTACAAAGTGGATGACCGAGATGGCACACAGCCTAATTGTCATTCAAAATAAAATAAAAATGTCAGATCCTGCTGCATTAGCTCCTGAGTTGAAAGCATGCAGAGTTCAGCCAGCTTCCATCTCCTGGTCATTTCAGGCCCTGACCCTGGGTCGACTTCCTGTGACAGACTGATTATGTTGACTGTTAACTCGTTCATTTAATGATTCAACAAAATTGACAGAACGCCACCTGCCAGGTGGGATACTGCAGGCGGTGACCAAAATATCCAGTCCTGTGTTCAGGTCCGGGGCGAAGTGCACAGTGTCCTGGTGAGATTGCCCGCCCCGCGGCTGTGCAGCTGCGGCCACAGGTCCGACGGAGGAAATGCGCGGTTCTCTGCAAGTTACAAGCGCCTGTCCCTACTGGGAGCAACGCTCGCTGTATTTCTGATGGGTTCGTGGCGCTGCTTCGGCTTGAGCTGTCCTGTCGCATAGCGTGCTATAGCGAAGATCTAGGAGACCGAGGCCCTTGGGTCTCCTCTGAGGACCAGGGCCCCCTTCCTTAGCATCTGGTTGGCTTATTCACATTTCATGCATCTTCTGCACCTCATAAATACCCACAAATCTCACTTTTCTCTGGTGTTAGGAAGCTAAGTACCCTCTTCGGGACTTTTATTAAGCATTTATATATATTTATTCATTTATTATTATTATTTTTTTTAATGCCTTTTTGAGACAGGGTCTCACTATGCAGTTCAGGCTGGCCTTAAGCTCACTTTGTAGCTCAGGCTGGTCTCAAACTCACAACAATCCTCCTGCCTCAGCCTCCCCAAGTGCTGGGATTACAGGCCTGCGCCACCATGCCTGGCCAGTAAATTTTTTTTTGAGTTGTGAATGCTTTATTTACTTATTTATTTATTCATTCATTCATTTATTTATTTTGCGGAACCGGGGATTGAACTCAGGCCCTTGTGCCTGCCAGGGAAGCACTTATTCCACTGAGCCATCTCCCCAGCCCTATATATTTTTTTAATATAAAGTATTTGGCCTAGTTAGTCTTGGCCTGATCTTACCATCCTGATTTCTTTTACTTCTTATACTGTGATGTTATGTTTGTTTCCATGAGCTGCCTCACCCCTATTTTGCCACAGAGCAGGATAAGGTAGCAGTGCCCGGGGCATGAGGTCACTGACCTTACCGCCTGGGCCGATGAGGCTTTTTCGGTTTGGATTTCAATGCATATGTGAATTATAATTTTTTTAACTATGGTGTCTTAGAAATTTCTGGATATTTAGGTGGAGCCAATATGAGTGCTACATCAAAGTTAGTAAGATACTGGGGAACTACCCAGTCGGGCCCCCCTCCTGTCCCTCTCTTGGACAGGAGCTTTCTTTCCCTCAATGAATCTATTCCGCTCATAAAAAAAAGTAAGATACTATTAGTAATAAATCAGTGTGCTAACCCAAGTGGGGGCTGGCTTGGTACCTAGGAAGTCACGGGGACAGTTGGTTTGAAAAGGATCCAGGAGCCTTCATTAGTCAGAGAAACAAATGAAAGAACCTGATAAAGCAATGAGGAGGAGTGTCTTTTGGAAGGTTCCAGTTTCAAGCTGGTAGACCAAGCACGCTTTTGTAGCTGGAGGCAGGACAGAAATGGAGGTGGCTGGTGAAGTCACCAGAATTAGGTGCTGGCAGTCCATCTGACGTCCCTCATTGCCACTGTGGCTCCCAACCAGCTCATCAAGTTCTCTTTCATTGAACACCCTGCTCAATAGTTCTCCATATACAGTATAGAAATTAGCTCCCTTTTCATTATCCCCTCACAGGTTGTTCTCAGCCCAGCCAGTGAGTTCAAAGATAATGGGGCCAAGCAAATAGGGGTGGGAACTTGTGAGATAATGAACAAAGGTAAACCTTTTCTCTTTGTGAGTAGATGATCTCAGGCATTTAGTGACAGTTACAGAAAGCTGACATGACCAGGAAGTCACAGAGAGTCACTTCTGCAATAGAACAGTGGCCGTAGAGGTCATCTCAGTTTTCTTGTGTAGGAGAATTTTCCACCAGGGTTAAGCACCAGGGAGTGGGGAATCCCTGGGCCAACTTAGAGGCCAGTTACTTCAGTATATGAGATTTATTATAAGAATTTGAGAGGTCTAGTGAGATAGCTCAGTGGACTAAGTACCTGCTTAGGCAAGCTCAGGGACTTGGTTCAGTCCCTGTCGCCACATACCGTGCGGGCTCTGCCTCAAGGTGTGCTGATCACACACCCGTAACCCCAGCACTGGGGAGGCCTAAAACAGAAAGACCACTACTAGTCCAAGCTGCATAGTGAGACCCTGTACCAAATACATTAAAAATATTTTTTGAGCTCATGCAGTTGTGTGCGATGGTTTACATGGTCTATTTAAGGCTGTCATTTTTGTGTTTGGTGCTGGACAGTGAAGGCCAGCAGACTTTCATGGATAGTTTCTAGAAAAGAAAAAAGGACATGGAGCGAAAAGCTAGGACAGACTAGGATCTGTGAGGGTGAGAACTCGGAGGATGAATTGGAACCCGCATGGTTTCTTATCGCCTTCACTTTGCAGAGATAGGAAGGCTTTAAGGGGAAGCCATCCAAAGTCACAGGGTACTGCAGTTTGTTGCCACAAAGACCTCAAGTGGACATTTAAACTCTCAACAAGGAGGTGTGGAGAGGGCATGGAGGATTAGTGCAGCTCACGCAAGAGTGCGTCAGTCATCACAAGAGCGGGCTGTGCCTGTAATCCCAGCACTCGGGAGGCTGAGGCAGGAGGATTGTTGTGAGTTCGAGACCAGCCTGAGCTACAAAGTGAGCTTAAGGACAGCCTGAACTGCATAGTGAGACCCTGTCTCAAAAAGACAAAAAAAAAAAAAAAAAAAAGAGCGGGCTGTGAGGGGCAGGCCCGGACTCTCCTTTTGCTCGTGCACTGTGCAGATTCTACCCACCTCCCGTCTCCACACTCTGCCACGCGCTGAAGCAGCGCAAGGTTCCCAGCAGAAGCCAAGAAGATGCCAGCGCCTTCCCAGTCTCCAGAACTGTGAGAAAAAACAAACCTATTTTCTTTATAGCAGCAGAACAGGCCAAGACGCAGAGTAGAGAAGCGTGCGGCCCAGGAGCTGCAGGGACTGACGCGGAGCGTCCAGCTAAAGCAGGTGGACTTGTGGACCTGGCTTTCCCTGACAGGTAAATGGAAACGAAGAGGAATTTCAGGAAGGTGCCCTAGCTTGCTAGAATCTCCTAAATACATGAAGACAATGGTTTCCTTTCACTCCCACCCTCTGGCGGCTCTTTCCATACCTGCTGAGAACTGTGCAGAGAGGGGAATGCTGGGTACTTCCTGCTGTTCAGCTAACCTGACAGGATACGAATTCACCAAAGTGTTTTTTTCTTTTTTTCTACAGAAAAATTTAAGCTTCACAAATGCAGAGAGTACCACAGACCCTCCTGGAACAGTCACCCATCCACTCTAGTTTCCTGTCATTTTCCAATTCATTTGTGATCAACTTTAAATATCATTTTATTAGTGGATTCTGAAGAATAAAAACACTGTCTTTATGTGTTTAAAAACTACAACCAAGCCGGGTGTGGTGGCGCATGCCTGTAATCCCAGCACTCGGGAGGCTGAGGCAGGAGGATTGTTGTGAGTTCATGACCAGTGTGAACTACAAAGTGAGTTTAAGGCCAGCCTGAACTGCATAGTGAGACTCTGTGTCAAAAAGCCAAAAAAAAACAAATAAAAACTACAACCATGATATCTTCATCAGACCTAAGAAATGAACAATATCATAGCAATTATACTATAATTAATAATATATTATATTAATGTACCATATACTATATTAATATACATATAATAAATATATTATATCACATATTATATGTATTAAGCATTGTTAATATATTAATCATCTAGTCAGTGTTTTGACTTCTGGTCTCCTAAACATTTTTGTGCAGTTTATTCATCTTGTAAAAAAAGACAAAGTATAAATAGTGTTTCTTTCTGTCCTCTGGTTACTTCCCTGTTGGGCCGTATTGTGAAAACCTGGGAGTTCTTTAGGTCACAACCTTGAAGTAAAAGTACTTATTCTTCTAGACCCAGGCAGCCAGGCTGCTCCCTGGGTAATGAAGAGAAATGGTCACCAGAAAGGGGTATCAATTATAATACAATCCTACAAGTAGACTTATTCTATAAAAACCTGGACAAATGGTCCACAGTGCCCTGTGTGTAGGTGCTCCTTTGTTCTACGAGATGCTCCTGAACTTCTGCCACGTATCTCGGCCCTGATGGCTGGCATACCTGATTCGTTCAGCGTGCAATACTCCATGTACCTCCTGCTAGCTTGAACTCAGCTCCCTGCCAGTTTGAACTCAGTTCTGCCTCGCTCTGACCCCGGGAGACGCTATATGTAGTGAGTCCACAGCTGCTTCGAGCTCATTATCCTCTCCCTCAGGCTACTGGCCAGTCTCCCTCTCTTGGAAGACATCTGAACCCAAATAATTCACCAGACATGGAAGTGTGCTGCACGTACTTCTCAGTCCCTCTGGTGTGGTTCTCTGTGGAGCCCTCTGGCATCACCAGTAGTCAATGTGCGTCTGCAGCTTTGAGCTTCTCCTCCTCTGCAGTGAATCCAGCTCAGAGAGAAAGTGCTGCTTCCCACACCCTTCTTCTGTCTTTCTGCTCACTCTCCTCGTGGGCTTCAACTCTCACTTCAGATTCTTGCAGGGTCCATCGACCCACTTCCACCCTTCTCTTTCTCACATTGGTGTAGTCCAGTATCTGGATATCAAATCTCAGAGACTGTTTCTCTGCTGTTCACCACTCCACAATCTTCCCAGTAGTCCCAGGGTACACCTTATTTTCTCTTTTACTTGGCCCAAGCTTGCTCTGAAGAATCAAGTTCCTCCTCACTTTTTTTCAATGTGAAAAATATTTTTAAAAATTTATTTACTACAAGGTCTGTAGGGTCTCACAATGCAGATCAGACTTGTAGCGATCTTGTTTTTCAGCTTCTCAAGCACTGGGATTATGGGTGTACACCGTGCTCAGTCTCAATTGCCATCTCAGTGTGCTCCTGGGGATGGGGCCAGCATGGCGTACAGGGGATTGAACCCCAGGTCCCCGCATCTGCCTAAGCAGGGGCTTTAATCTGCTGTGCTATCTGGCTGGCCTGAATTTATTTAAATTTTTGAAAAATTAAGACTTAATTTAAAAAAGACTTAATGACTACTTCAGTATACACCCCTCCATGTATAAGGAAGAACAATACTTTAGAACTCATGAAGAGCTACATTTCCAGTACCCTGTAGGCACTTTAGTTTTTCTTTTTTTGTCCACAGGGTCTCACTATGCAGCCCACATTCATAGTGATCCTCCTGCTTTCTGCCTCCCTAGTGCTGGGATTACAGGCGGGCGCCACCACGCCCAGACTCCAATCGCAGGCTCAGCGCACCTGAAGGTGGGACCAGCGCGGCAAGCGGAAGCAGGGATCGAACCCTGGTCCCTACGCTTACCTAAGCAAGCGCTCTGTAGGCACTTTAGAAGTGAAGCTTAGTCTCAACAATACACTACAAACCTGGTAACACTTATTTGGTAGGCCACTTTTACAAGGAGATAACTAGTAATATCCTCTTCAGAGAAAAAAACAAAACAAAACAAAACAAAACAAAAACAACAACAAAAAAAAATTGCCTTTGGAGAGACAGAAAGCTTTGGAGACGAACTACATCTCGTCTCAAATGAGGTTGAACATGATACACAATGGGAGCTGCATCAACTCCCCATGCAGAGCCTCAGTGGAACTCAACAGATCCCATAGGGTGGCAGACTCTGCAGACACAAACGTTTCTTATCTTATGTACCTGAAGGTCTCTGAAGGATCCAAGTCAAACCCCCAAATTACTTTAAATTGTCTCTGGTGACTCAAGGGAATGATGAAACCATCTCTAGTTTTCTACAATGACTTAGGGTCTCCCAAAACATACCCGTCTATTGCCTAAATCATTAGAGAGACAACTTATTCTAAAGGATAGGTTTAGTCGGGCGTGGTGGTGCTTGCCTGTAATCCCAGCACTCAGGAGGCTGAGACAGGAGGATTGTTGTGAGTTCGAGACCAGCCTGAGCTACAAAGTGAGCTAAGGCCAGCCTGAACTGCATAGTGAGACCCTGTCTCAAAAAGACAAAATAAATAAATAAATAAAAAATAAAGGATAGGTTTATCACCTCCTCAGTTCAAATATCAGGAGAAAATTACAGAAGCTGTCCCTGGGACTAGAGCATATCCTAGACGATCTACAAAAAGTAGTTCTTGTGGTCTTTTATGATCTGGATCAAGGGAAGGGGAAAGATGGAGACCTAGAAAAGCCAAATTATTATTGACCTCCCTATAGATCCACCCATCTGAGGGCTGTCAAAGGCCTTCCACATATAGACACTGTGAGTCCAAGAATCCTTGACACTTCAAAACAGAGTACAATCAGCATCTACCTGGGTTTGTGCCAATTGCCAAAGAGACCATTAGGGCTTGTTTATCCCCAGAGACAAAGGTCTCAGGAGTTGAACAGGCATGACATAATTGTCCAGCAGGTTGAGAGGGCTTAGAACCCTTGCCTTGTGGTTCAAAGGACCCACACTATCACCTTGCAGGAGCTGAGTGTAACCCTAATGGTAGAAGGTCAAACAACGACTTCCTTCTCGACACTGGTGCTGTTTTGTCAGTTCTTCGCTGTACTTCTAGCTCTCTCTTCTGCTAACACAACCATGAGAGGGGCATCTGGAAAGGCAGTCACCTGGTATTTCGTATTTCCCTTAATCTGCAGCTGGGCAGCTCTTCTATTTACCTATTCCTTTCTGGTTATGCCAGAGTGCCCCAACACATGGTAGGGATGACATCTGGCTCAGATGGGTACCACTACCCTAATACCTCCAGGAGAGGCTCTTCTCCTGTCACTAGAACAGACCGAGAATAACCCTGAATTATGGGCCTCAGCAGGAAAAATTGTCTAGGCTTTAAATCCTGAGCAGGTACAAATCCATCTTAAGGACTCACCCTCATTCCCACATCAGAGATAATGTCTCTTAAGGCCAGAAGTAAGAGAAAGGCTAAAAGCCCATCAAAAACTTAACTCCCAAGGCCTCTTGACTCCCTACAATCGCCCTTACAATTACCTGACCCTGGAAAAAAGGCCAATAGAGAGAGTGTGGAGGCTAGTACAAGGCTTCCAACTCATGAGTGAGGGGTATACGACTGGGTACCATAGACCCATCCCTTATATTTCTTCTGCAAATTTGTATTTTAATACTATCATAGCTGGCTGCATGTCTCAGTACCTCCCTGAGGGATACAGGAACAAATCCATGTGTTTACTCACTTGGTATGGAGAAGAGCAAGGGATATATATGTGTGCAAAAATAGCAAGATGGGACTTGTATTCACTTTATACTCTAGCTGTTGCTTATGTTTTCTTGAGCATCACAAGGGGTCTAATAGACCCACATCATTCCTGGATTTTTTTTTCCCCCCATGATTTGTTTAAAAAAGTTTTCTTTCCATTTTTTTCTGCAAGAAGTAGCTCATTTCAGTACAGTGGTACGTGTAAAACCAGATTTTCAAGTTTTGGAGAAGGTCAGAAATGAATCATCAGATTACTCATGCATGGATGGTGAAGACAATCCATTATGGTAAAATATGCGCTTTCACAACAGAAGAGTGGTGTGGGTGGATGACAATGATGAATCTGATGTTGGCTATGTGAGCTGAAATTCCTGGGACAGTGAAATGGAGCAATAATCTACTGATACAGACGTGGGGAATGCAGACCTTCTTGATTCAGATGACGTGAGTCAGATTTGACTAGCAGAAATGTTGCAAAATGGCCACACAACCAAATGGAGCAATCGAATGTTACAACTAGACCTGAGAATATAGTGAAAGTCTTGGCAGAGCTAAAACATATGGGACAACATTAAATGTTGGAAATTGTAACAGAGGAAATGCTACAAGATAATGTGAAATATGCAAAGGCTTACATGCACCTGAAACCTTCTGTATGCACGAAAAGCTTGTTATAATGTATGAAAGCCTAAATGTTAGCCCAACCTATGTTAAGTCTTACAGAGGGGGATCCTACAAACGTTGTTAGAAGAAAAAGAATGTCTAAGGAGGTAACAGAAGGTACAGAGGTGACGGAGCTGGAGAATAAATAAGAGGGCACAGAGTTGTTAAAATTCTTAAGATAAAATAAAATACAGAAGAACATATTGGTGATAAGTAAAAGGTTTTTATTTATTACAATTTTTGTTACAAGAAATCTCTGTTGGGGCCGGGCGTGGTGGCGCATGCCTGTAATCCCAGCACTCAGGAGGCTGAGGCAGGAGGATTGTTGTGAGTTCGAGACCAGCCTGAGCTACAAAACGAGCTTAAAGCCAGCCTGAACTGCATAGCGAGACCCTGTCTCAAAAAGACAAAAAAAAAAAAAAAAAAAAAAGAAATCTCTGTTAATTGACCCATAAAAGTTTTGACTAGTCTTATATAATTCAACTTGGACAAGTATACCTGAATGTACTCTGGTTTCATAAATAAAATATCTGATGTCTGTCTGTAACTAGTTGTCTTATAACTATTTACATACTTATAGTTGTTTTGTTTAAGCTCAATAAATTTTTCCTCTTTGTCTGTTAAAAATATTTGCATATAGCTTAAGTTGGCTCATAAATGTCATTAAAATTAAGGACATGCTACCATCCAGCCTTCTGGTTGATCAAAATGATGTCAAGAATGGTTTTACAAATACAGTATATATATATAGTTGTCTGTGTAAGATCAATATTCAGGAATCTTTCATTGGTCAAAAATAATGTGTTAATTGTTATTACTTTGTTCTCATAGGTCATGAAAAATTTGTTAAGACAGTTAAATAAGGAATTACACTTAGAAAGATTGCTGGATAGGACTCCCTTTGGTGAATACAGCAGTAGCTGCCTGGGAATATTTTCTTCTAGTCTTTGTTTACTAAGTGAATAAGGTTTCCATTGCCCCACTGCCTTATGGAAGACTCATCCCAGTAACACTGCTAAGCACATTCTTGTGGTATTTTTACATTGATCATTATCAAAAGGTTAAATTTTCTATGAGTAAAATGATAAGATTACAATAAAAGATGCTCTTAGTTCAAAACTAAATTAAGAAACACAGCTATGACATTCATTATTTTGAATCTCATGGTATATTAAATGTATTCATGCCTTCCAGGTAGACAGGTCTTCTAAGATGTAAAGCAAACATTGTGTATGGTTATAACCTTTTTTCTTTCTCATATCTGCCAACTACTTGCGATAAGAGGTATATGCCAAATCACCAAATAATTTTTCAAAAAAGTATGTCTTTATGTTATATATGTCACTCTGATCTATACTGAGATGGGCGTAAGTGTATTACAAACTAATTTCATCATGAGTGTCATGCTAAAATAGTAAGTGTGACTTTTGATAATCAAGTTTTCATTATAAAACTATATAATTGTTGTTTGTTAACATTCTGTAGGGATTCAACTACTAAAATAACCATCATTGGTAAGAAACAACAGACAGTGCCTCCATGCTATCCAAACTCAAATCGTGCTGTTTCAACTCTTGCAATTATAGAAACAAAAAGGGGAATCTGTTTGGGACCAGGGGATATGAAATAATATTTTACTGTGCTGGGGGCCAGCCTACCTGACTGGCGTTCTGTGGCTCTCAGGCTGGGGTGACCTGCATGCTGAAGGCTCGGGCTTCTTGGCTGCACATAGGAAGTTTGTAACTGCAGCATTCTTAGGGCGAGATAACGTCTGCTGACAACAATCTGAAGAATGCAGGCATACTGATACGGAGGAAGGACATGTTCTCCAGTAAATTGTTCTTCATTTGTGACAGCTGACATCCCATGAGAAGCATACTACTCCTTCTGCTGGAGGTGACTCAGAACCCTGGATACCTGAGAAAACAGTAGGGAATAAAGAAAGACAACAGACAAAATTTAAGGTACGAGGGAGACTGGGAGGAGCTTGTCTCTAGTGGCCAACACACCAACCTCGTGGCTGACCTGCTTCTATTAGTGAGCAAGAAGCACACGGGGAAGGGGATGGTGCACTTTTCCTGGAACAGCGACTGCAGTAATAAGGGGATGGTAAAATAGGGGACAAAGTTAAGGACCTTCCCCATACTGGGATGCCTGTGTCCCTGGCATTATCCCCAGCAGATGTTACCTTGCCTCAGGAGCACTGAGGTTCATATTCTCTCCACAAGCAGGAGGCATGGGCCTTCCATATACCCCTCTGTTCCTAGAACAAGGTCATGCCAAGCTTGGAACTGTGAGGGCTTATACCACATAGTCAGCCCCTCCCCCAATCTATCACATAACCTGGTCCCCAACAGTCCTCCCCTGTGCTTGCTAATAAAAGTGAGTCAGGAGCTGGGGAGATAGCTTGGCAGTCTAAGTGCCTACCTAGCAAGCTCAAGGACCTGGGTTCAATCTCCAGTGTCTCACGTCATGCTGACCCCAGAAGCATGGGCGTGCTGTGCCTGCCCCAAAACCAGGTGTAGTGGTGCACACCTGTCATCCCAGAGCTGGGGAGCCTGAGACAGGAGGAGCACTACCAGTCTGAACTGCATAACGAGGGCCTGTGCCAAATAAATAAAATATTAATAATTAAATATTTATTAAGATAGAAACATATAAAGTGGGTCAACCAGGGAGATGAGTGAGCCTGTCCAGTAGAGGCAGTTTTGTCCAGGTCTTCTTCTACTTTGAATACTGTCTCTTGTCTTTCTTTATTCCTCACCATTCCCTGAATACCCGTCTGATCAACCTCCAGCACTCGGTCTCAAAATAAAATTTTAAAAAGGGACTGGGCACATACCCGTTTTTTGATTTCTATCCTCACAAGGTATATTTGTCTGTTCCTAATATTTACAGAAAAGCAGTGATGCAATTATGTGTTCTTTTGGGTCTGACTTCTTTCATTCCACACTAGGTCGTGAACTTCAACCAGAGTGGCACTGTTATTTCTGTATGTTGCTGTGTAGCGTTCCATTTCATGAATATATCACATTAATGTACCCAATTTTATTGTTAATAAGCATTTTCAATTTGTCTGATTCAAGGCTCCTATTAATAGGGCTCCTATGACCTTCTCTTTTTTTGTTACTGGAGCTGAAACCAGCCCTTCATGCCTACTAAGCTCATGTCCTGCCACTGAGCCAAACATCCAGTCCCTAATTTTGTTTGTTTGTTTGTTTAAACTAAGAGGAAATCTAGGTCCAGGTATTCTGTGGTCCAGATTACCTTT
>PVKA01050712.1:0-12556 GCA_004027165.1 Ctenomys sociabilis | reverse complement strand
GCCCAGTCTCAACACACCCCAGGGGCAGGGCTGGCACAGCAGGCCCAGGGAATCCAACCCCAGCCCCTGTGCCTGCTTGCAGGTGCTTTATTATTTATTTGTTTGTTTATTTATTTATTGTCTTTTTTTGAGACAGGGTCTCACAGAGCTGGCTGAAAGAATGGAAAAGTGAATGTCAGTTGGGTGTTGTTAGCCTCTGTCCTAGTTTTTGAATTACAAAGTGTGTTCCTGCCACTATGAAACAAGACTGAATCTTACACCTTTGTTTAGGAGTTTGACAGTGCAGGCCTGCTGTCCTTAAAGGACATTACACTGTCACCCAACAAAAACTTCTTGTTGGGTGACAGTATAATATCCTATAAGTAGTGAGGCTGGTCACCCCACCTGGCTCAGGTGCCCGTGTCTCTATAGAACAGAGCGTGGCAGTACTGGTGGCAGAAACCGAACCATGAAGGTGCCTGCGTGAAGCTGCTGCCTTTGACTGGTGGGGATCACTAGCCCCTCTGAAGCGGCTGACAGTCTGCTCTGGCTAAGGATGAAGAGGTTGCCCTGTCACAAAGCCCCTAAGACATGATGTCACATACAGACACTCCTCCGTCTACAGCAGGTGGAGCCTCTCCCTGTGACTCACAGATGCCACTGGGCACCTTGGTCTCAGACTTGGTCCTGGAGCCCGTGGAGAGGTGGGTAAGCTGCCTGCACATTGACCCGGCCAAAGGATTCTCTGCAAATTCCTGAGCACCTTCAAGGCTGGTGTGCTTGGTGAGTAGGGTGCCCTCGGTATGCCACTCCCAAGCCTTAGGTTCCACGCAGCCTTCCTGCTTGGCCTGCACCCTGCCTCTCCCTTAGAAATCATTGTCCTGTCCTTCCGTGGACATCCGAGTCCAGCTTCTTTCATACCAAAGCATAAATGACTGACAAAACTTCTACTGAATACATTGTCAGCAGATAAACAGGTCTGCCTTAAATTCCTGAGCAGGGATCCATGCAGACGAGTGAGTGAGCAGCAGCCCTGTGGTGGGTCATTTTCCTACCCCTTAGGCTCCTGCTGTGTCTTGGCCATGAGACCAATGTTTAGGAGTCTGAGGACGCAGGCCTACTGTGGTCTCTGAGAAGACCTTGTTGGGGACAGATAACCCCCTGAGAGGAGCAAGGCAGTGCATTTAGTGGGGAAGACATTCGGGCCAGAGGACATGGTGTGCAAGGGCCCAGAGTTGAGTGTCCAGATGCAAGTGGAGTCTTGGCCATCCCCTGGCGGTGTGATGAGTGGCCTGGGAGAGGCTCACACTGACAGCTGAGCTGCTGGGCAGGACCCAGGGTAAGGAGGCACAGGAGGGCACAAGGGCCCAGCCATGGAGGGAAGGTATTTCAGGGAGCAGGAGGCGCTGTGGTGTCCAGCGGAGAGAAGGGGCTGAGGCCAGAAAAGGGGTGCAGGGTTTGGTGACCTGGGTGACAGGGGTTTCAGAGGCTCACCGGGCCAGAGATAGATTGCAGCGGGTTGTGGAGTGAAGAAGGGGACAGCAGGGAGAACACCGATGTAGACGGCTCTTGTGCCTGGGTGGGCACGGATGGGGCAGTTGGTGACGAAGGGAGGTCAGTTCAAGGGAGAGAGGCCTTCCTTTCTCTGTGGAAGTGATGAGTGATAGTCTAAGTGCTAGTAGGAGGACTCTGCAAAGGAAGAAAGGCAGGGGTGCAGGCTGCAGAGGGTGATAGGGCTGCGCAGGAGTGAGTTCCCCTGGAGGGCGGCTGCGGAGACTGGAAGCCCAGGGAGCGACATCTGGTGGTGCATTGCGCTCGGCTTTGCAGAAGTTGAGGATGGCGGAGGTGCGGATGAAGACTTCGGGAGGAAACTGAGGGAAGGTGGGAGGCTGGCTTGGGAAATCGAGGCTCACCGGCTGTGCAGAGGGTCTGCCTCCTGTTGGAGACTGGAAGACTTCAAATATGCATGAGATTTCAGACAAAGAAGTATCTCAAGGAGGCTAGGAAACCCTCAGCACTTCCCAAATCATTTTTATATGCTGCATAAACAGAAAACACTTGAAAGGTTTGGTACTATAATGAGCTACCTACTCCTGGGGACATTTTGTGCCTGTGTTCAAGAGAGCTGTGTCTTTTTCTTGAATCTCATGCCGACCCCCTCTCCACCATGATTTGCTACAACTCTGAGGGCACTAAAACTAACTTTTGTTTGGGGACTCTTGAGAAGCTGGGAGAAATTCCTGAGCATTTCCCATGCTCCTAGAGACTGGCCTCCAGCTGTGACCAGCAGGCCATCCTTGGCTGTGGTGGGGTCCTTCCCTTCCCACCTGCCTCTGACCCACTTGTCACCCATGCCAGCCCCCAGGTGAGGGAGCCCCGGGCCCTCAGCTCTGCATGGTACCCTGACTGTTGCTCAACTTTTTTCCTAGATCGAAAATGCTGTTTGGTCAATGCTGTGAAAGAGAGGGGTAATGTTCATGTGGGCCCTGTTACTTTGTCCCTAAATGAACAAAGAGGGGCCCTCTGCCTGGACCTAAGAGGAAGAGGAAAACTGGGCTCTTCATTCCTCTTTCCCTGACTGTTGTGATGCATCCAGGATTTTAGGTCAAAGAAAGGAGGAAGAGGAGCAGGAGCTCAGGGTGGAAGTTGTGTGTGTGTGTGTGTGTGTGTGTGTGTGTGTGTGTGTGTGCGCGCGCGCGCGTGCGCGGGAGCCACTATCCTGACAGTACCGAGATGCTCTCTTGCCCCAAGGAGGGGCCCTAGAAGAGTAGACTGCACCATGAGCCATTGTTTCTTTTTTCTTTCTTTTTTTTTCTTTTTGAGACAGACGGGTCTCAAACTTGCAACCAGCCTCAGCCTCCAGAGTGCTGGGCTAGTTTTTCTAATCTCAGACTTGGAAGAACATGGGAAGAGCAACTCCAGCACAAAGTGGAGCTGCTTTGGCCTTCTGCCCAGGGAGGCCCTGGGGGGGTGGGTGAGCCGGCGAAGTCATACAGACTTAGTTATAGATGGAGAGGAGAGAGGAGAGGGAGTCAGGCTGAAAGTCTGGTACTGGAAGGAGTAGGAAGAGGCAATGAAGCGGGCCATTCAGTCAGCTATTGCAGGCACTGTTGCAGCTGAGATTTTCTCATCCACAAGTGCTTCCCTGGACCAACCCTAGCAGAGTTGGTTCTAGGGCCTGGTACGGGGAGGAAAGCCAGTGCCCACCAGAAAGGGCCAGGGACACCCTGCTGCCCTCCCACCAATGCTCTCTCTTCTAGACTCTTCAAGTTCCTGTATGTAGTACACATCTTCATTCTCACAGGTGAGGTGTGGGTGTCAGGTGGGCTGGAGATAATGGTAGGGCCTGGGAGACTGATCCCCACCTTGGGCTCACCCTGCAATGGCCAGCAGAACACCCAGGATTTGGAGGCAGATTTAACGTCAGATGGGCACTAGCTAGGAACCAATTATTCCTTAAAATGTCAGGAAGTTTTTATGAGGCTGGTTGCAAAAGAGGAGCACACAGGCAGAGCAGTTGGCATCTTTGACGGGTTCCTGCAATGTGCATTACAGTGACCAGTTCTAGGAGACAGAAGTGGTGGGAACTTGTAGCAGGAGCTGTGGGGGCGGGTGGCAGACTGGCTGGGAGGCGATGTGTCCACCTCCCCCCAGGCCGCTGTATGCCTGTTTTCCCTAAGGGTCTGGTCATGCTGCTCAAGGTCAAGGCTGCCTTCCTTGTCCTCTCTTCCATCTGTACTTCAAAAGTAAGCTTGGAATCTGAACCCATATCTAACTCCAAAATCCATCCTGCCCCACCCCCAAGATACAAATGCTCCAGACCAAACAACCTACTAACATACAACAGTGACCTTCCTAATTGTGCTGATGTGTCTGTGGAAAAACTGTGGATCTCACTGGGCATGGTGGTTCATGACTTTAATACCAGTGCTTGGAAGGCTGAGGCAGAAGGATCACTGTGAATTCAAGGTCAGCCTGGGCTTCTTAGTGAGTTCAAGACTAGCCCAAACTACATAGAGAGCTCTTTTTTCAGAATGCCCCCTCAAAAAACCCTGTTTATAATCTTCACACATGTTAGTTCCTATTATCTTTTGCCACAACTTTAAGTAATTTGAAAGCATATGGTTTCTGGTGTGTTGTCAGGGATGAAATTTAGAAATAAAGCAGCATACAAGTCTTTTAAATGCTTTAACAAGTCTGCTCTCCAACCCACAGGCGTGGTGTATTACTATTTCCAGAAGTCTGTGGGGAAAATAGCCCCAGAGATTGTGGGGGAGTCGTTGCAGGTGGGTACTTCGGGCTGGTGAGGCCTGGAGGGTCAGATGGTCTCACGTGAGCCTGAATAGAGGTTGTGCTCCTCGACTACTGATGTGCAGCCATCCAGGTATACCAAGATCACGCAGCTGTGGAGGCCACCGCTGGCACACACTTCCACTCTGGAGCTTTCCACTATAATTGCAATTGACCAGACTAGGCGCTCTGACTTGAGGTTTAGTAGAGGTAGGAGCAAGTAGGCTGGCTGCCTAGCAGACTAAGACAACAGTGGACAAGGCAAAGCACAGAGCTTTTAAAGGGTTTTGTGGGGAGGGTGTTTGCAGCTGGAACAGCCAGATCACAGGTGGGGGTAATTTTTCTTCTTTTTGGTTTGGCTCTGCCTAGAGCCAAGGGGAAGTGAGCTGAGACCGGGGTACAGAATGCAGAGTGTTTGGGGAAGGGTACCTGGGAAATCAAGAGGGAGAGTGTTTGGGGCTCAAGGGTTCCTGGGAAACCTTGAATCCCGACCCATCAATAATTATAGTTTTGGGAATTTTAAATATTTTATTTCTAATATTTTATTAGTACTTATTCTATAAACTCTTGGGCTTCAATGTGGTATGGTCATACATGCATATAACATAATGGTCGCATCCATCCTCCCTATTATCTTTTCTTCTACCCCTTTCCTTTCATTCCCTCCCCCTTTTGTTAGATTCCACATATTAGGGAAAATGTGTTTCTCAATGTGGATCATTTTGATTAACATCTCCACAGCCAGGGAGATAGCTCAGTGGCCTAAGGGTCTGCCTGGCAAGTGCAAGGTCCTACAATTGATTCCCAGTACCGCAAAAAGAAAAAATATATATATTATTTATTTATTTTTGGCGGAACCAGGGATTGAACTCAGACCCTTGCGCTTGCCAGGGAAGTGCTTGTTCTACTGAGCCATCTCCCTGGTCCCCTAATTGTTTTTTAGACAGGGTCTATGTAGTTTGGGCCAGCCTTGTTCTCACTTTTGTAGCCCATCAGGCCAGTCTTGAATTTGTAGTGATCCTCCTGTCTGAACCTCCAGAGTGCTCGGATTACAAGTGTGCACCACCATGCCTGGTTCTGGACCTGCAGGGTACAACCAGTGCTCCTGGGCTGAGATGATGGACGCTGGGATCTGGGCCCGGCATGGCGTGCAGAACTAGGGATCGAACTCAGGTCTTTGTTTATGCCTCTGAGCTAGCTCCCTAGCCCCCACACCCCAAAATTTTTTTTTAGATTAACATCTCCAGTTCCATCCATTTTCCTGCAAATGACATACTTTTGCTGTTCTTTATAGATGAATAATATATATTGACATTTTCTTTATGTGTTCATTCTTTGATTGGTACCTAGGCCGGTTTCATACCTTGTTTGTATTGTGAATTGTTGTAGTAAACATGAGTATGTGGATATCTCTTTTTTTTTGGATATCTCTTTAGTATGCTGATTTTAATTCCTTCAGGTATATATCAAAGTATAGTTGGGTCATTTGATATGTAGTTCTATTTTTAGATTTTTGGAGGAATATCCACCTCCATTTCCATAGTGCTGTACTAATTTGCATACCCACCAGCAACATCAAAGTGTTCCTTCTCACATCCTCACTGATGTACAGATATATATATATATATATATATATATATATATATATATTTTTTTTTTTTTTTTTTTTTTTTTTTTTTTTTTTTTTTTTTTTTTTTTTTTTTTTTTTGTGGAACTGGGGATTGAACTCAGGCCCTTGCACTTGCCAGGGAAGCGCCTATTCCACTGAGCCATCTCCCTGGCCCCTAGATTTTTTTTTTAATTTTTTAATTTTTGTCTTTTTTGAGACAGGGTCTCACTATGCAGTTCAGGCTGGCCTTAAGCTCACTTTGTAGCTCAGGCTGGTCTCGAACTCACAACAATCCTCCTGCCTCAGCCTCCCTAGTGCTGGGATTACAGGCATGCACCACCATGCCCTGCTAGATATTTTCTTGATATTCTTGATGATTACTCTTCTGGGTTGAGATAGAATCTCAGTGCTTTTCCTACTGGTTGGAGGTTAAACTTCCTTCTCATATTTCAGAGATCCTGATATGTTGCATTTCCATTTTCATTTGATTGTAGGAATTTAACTTTTTTACTTGGTACAGGGTCTCACTACAGCTTGGACTCATTGTGATCCTCCTGTTTTCTGCTTCCCAGGACTGGGATTACTGGCTTGCGCCACCACATCAGGACTTGGTGGCTAGCTCAGCATGCCTGTGGGTGGGGCTGACATGGCATGTGGTGCCAGGAATTAGATCTTAGCCCCTGGGCTCACCTAAGCAGGTGCTTAGTCGGTTAAGCTACCTCGCTGGCCCTGATTCTAGGAATTTTTAAAGATATCAAGAGGATTTTTTAAAACTTCACTTTCAAAAGTGAATTGTTACAGTATGGGTGGCATATACCTATAGTCCTAGCCCTCTGCCAGGCTGAGGCAAGAGAATCTCAAGTTTGATCTGAGGCTGAGCAACTTAATGACTTAGTGAGACCCTGTCTCAAAATCAAAATTGAAAAAGGAGTGGGGATATACCTTAGCTCAAAGGTCCTTGGTTGAATCACCAGTACGATACCAAAAAATAAGTTGTTCAAGCTTCACCTATATAATTTCTGTAGTTTCTTGAATTAACTTTTAGCTTTATTCCATTATAGTCTGGTAAGATGCAATAAATTCCTTTTTTTTTGTATCTGTTTAGACTTGCCTTATGGTCTAAAATATGATCTATTTTGGAGAACATTTCATAAACTGCTGAAAAATATATTCTGTAGTTGTTGGATGTAATAGTTTGTCAATATTAAATCCTACTGACTTATTGTGCAATTTGACTCTGACAGATGTTGATATTTTGGATGACCTATCCAGTGGTGTGGGTAGAACACTGAAGTCACCAAATACTGTTGTATTAAGTCCTACATGTCCCTTTATGTTGAATACTGTTTGTTTTAGGAAGTTTGGTGCCTATTTGTTTACAACTTCCTATCTTTTTGGTGGATTGTTACCAAGAGATAGTTTTGTCCTTTCTGATGAGTTCTGTCTTGAAATCTGCTTTGTTGGACATGAATAAAACCATTTCTTTCTACTTTCAGATTCCAATTGCATGGAGTATTAGTTTTTTGTTCTTTTACTCTCAGTCTGAATGTCTTTGCTGGTGAGGTGTGTTTCTTGCAGGCAACAAATATTAGGTCTTTTTTTTTTTTAATTGAATCTGTGTAAGTCTGTGTCTTAATTGGAGAATTATAGAAAATCATATACTAATTTGTTATTGTATTGTTTTTCTAATGTTTCTTTCACAATTCTCAGAAACTTAACTATTCTTCCTTTTCTTTGCATAAGATTGTTTTAAGCAGGGCGTGGTGGCGCATGCCTGTAAGCCCAGCACTCAGGAGGCTGAAGCAGGAGGATTGCTGTGAGTTCCAGACCACCCTGAGCTACAAAGTGAGCTTAAGCCCAGCCTGAACTGTAGAGAGCTGCGAATAGCCGCGCCTGAAAGATGGTGCTGGCTTCCGCCTTCCACCCCCGCCTGGAGGTGAGTGCTCTCTGTAGCAAACAACTTCTCATTTGGCTAAGGCTAAGACTATGGCGTTGCTTCCGTCTACCTGGACCTATCGGCTGTGCCCACGTGGCACTCTGGGGTTGGACGCCCACTGGTTTAAAGCCATGAGTGGGCTTCCCCTCAGGGAACAAGCTGGCAGAAAAAAGATTGTATAGCGGTCCTGAGTAAACCACGGAAAGAAGAGCTGGGTGTTGCGATTTCCTTGCTGGTGAGGTTGTGCACGACAAGTGGTGGCCCGTACGGGGAGCCTGTGTTCCTGCAGTGTGGTCAACGACAGCCCAGAACTTTCCACGGTCAGGGGGTGCACCGGTAAGTCCTCGGAAAAATTCGGGGATCCGCGACGAAAGCAAGGAATAAGTCCTCGGGAAAATTTGGGGATCCGCGACAAAAGCGGGGAATAAGCTGCTCTTCTCTGTAGTTAAAGAGAGAGCAGGATAAGACTCGATGACGAGCGGATTTAAAGGTGAAAATAAAGATTTTTACTATGGGCGTTTCTTTTTCGTTCCCAATATTTTTGGCTCTACAGGAGCTGTTAAGGCTAATTTGGAAGCCAATTGGAGGCTACTTAGAGGACCCGTGTTGCAGTGAGACAATGGAGAGTGGGCGGGTAGCACTAGCTGAGCTACAGGAGGAAAGGTCCGAAAAAGCAGGCAGTGAAAGGGGGTCGAGAAAAGGAAAGGGCTTGCACCCCGATCTTCCTGAGTCGGCGCCTCCTGAGTCCACTGACTCAGAGGAGGATGACTTAATGCTTGCTGAGGCAGTTAGGAGATTAAAGGTTAAAGAAAAGGGAAGTCAAGAGAAAAGGGCGTAGAGGAGCCTTGCTGCTCCTCCCCAGAGTATAGGGCGGGGCCCACGGCACCACCGCCCTACTGGGACAGCGGAGGAGGAGGTCATTCAGGGCGTTCCTTTAACCCAGAAGTATGGAGAACAGTGAGGTTGGAGCTCCCCCTAGCGTTCCCTGTGTATCAGGACACCCAGGGACAGCGATTCCATGAGCCCTTGGACTTTAAAGTGATTAAGTCCTTGGCTGAATCAGTTAGGACTTATGGTGTCACAGCTTCCTTTACTGTAGCCCAGGTAGAAGCCCTAAGCAGGCATTGTATGACACCAGGGGATTGGAGTAGCCTGGCTTGGGTGTGTTTGAGCCCTGGTCAGTATCTCGATTGGAAGCTTTATCTAATGGAGTTTGCTACAGAGGAGGAGGCTGCTAATCAAGCCACAGGACATCAGGCTTGGGACAGAGACATGTTGCTTGGCCAAGGCCGTTTCGCTAATGCACAAACAGGCTACCCGCCTCAAGTTTATGAACAAATTAACAAAATTGGCATTAAGGCATGGAAAGCCATGCCAAACAAAGGGGAAGTGAGGGGTAATCTTACAAAGATTTTACAAGGCCCCATGGAACCCTTCTCTGACTTCGTAGCTAGGATGGTGGAAGCAGCAGATAAAATATTTGGGGATCCGGACATGGCGATGCCTTTGATTAAACAACTTGTGTTTGAGCAGTGCACTAAGGAGTGCCGAGCAGCCATCACCCCCTATAAGAATAGGGGAATAGAAGCTTGGATAAAAGTATGCAGAGAACTGGGGGGACCCCTGACCAATGCTGGTCTAGCGGCAGCGGTGGTTCAGCTGGCTCAAAACAAAAGAGGAAGCCAGGGAACCCCGGGCGCCTGTTTTAAATGTGGAAAAAAGGGGCACCTAAAACGGGACTGCCCTGAAAAGGGAAACAGAGCAGAGCCCACTGGGCCACGCCTGGCCCAGCCTGGGGTGTGCCCTAGATGCAAGAAGGGAAAGCATTGGGCCAATGAATGCCGCTCAGTAAAAGACATAAATGGTCAACTTTTAAGTCAGGACTCCACAGGACCCTGTCCAAAAAACGGACCATGGGGCCCCCGACCTCAGGGCCCACAAATATATGGGGCAGTGGAGAGTCAAGGCAGGGAGCAACATCAGGATCAGTGGCCGACTCTCCGGCATCCCATGAACCGGTACATTAGAGCTCATACAGGCTTGCCTGGACCACTAAGTGAGGGCAATGCCATAGTAGATGTATGGACTCGACAGGAGTGGGCATTTCTAGGCTCCTCTTTAGATCGCGCAAGAGAGTTCCATGAGTCATTTCATGTAAATTCTAAAGCATTACAACAAAAATTTTCCCTCTCTCGTGCTGACGCTCAGCAGATTGTGCTTAATTGTCCCCAATGTGTTACCCATCAGGCCCCCCCGAGTTTTGGGGTAAATCCTCGGGGCCTCCTTCCCTTAAAAGTATGGCAAATGGATGTGACACACATTTCAGAATTTGGGACTCTTAGATATGTACATGTGTCGGTAGATACCTGTTCAGGGATTCTACATGCCACAGCCATGTCTGGGGAGAAGGCGCACAATGTCATTGCCCATTGCTTAGAAGCTTGGGCTGCATGGGGAAAACCACTCCAGCTAAAAACAGACAATGGACCTGCATACACGGGTCAAAAGGTCACTTCCTTCTGCCACCAGATGGAGGTTCAGCTTGTGCATGGATTGCCGTATAACCCTCAAGGGCAGGGCATCGTAGAGCGGGCCCACCGCACCTTGAAAGAATGTTTGCATAAACAAAAAGGGGGAATTGGCCACAGCTGTACCCCAAAGGAGAGACTTTCTTTAGCCTTATTTACCATCAATTTTTTAAATTTGGAAGCTCAAGGGCGTTCCACAGCTGACAGGCATTATGAGCCTGGTGGTGCCTGCAGAGGCATGGTAAAATGGAAAGACATTTTAACAGGCCTCTGGCGAGGGCCTGACCCCGGGATGACTTGGGCACGAGGGGCTGTTTGTGTTTTCCCACAGGACCAACGAGATCCAGTGTGGGTACCTGAACGCCTGACCAGAAAGGCCCAATATGAAAAGAAGGACATCACCAATGAAGAAGAAAGTGCTGCTGGTGATCCTCACGATGTTCCTGATGCTACAACAGGGGACATCAGAGCTGAGATGGGGAATCCTGTCAGTGTTTCTAAGGCCAATGCCGGTTCGCCATAATGCCCCATGTATTTTGCTATATAATCAGACTGCAGGATGGTTCGACCTGCCCAAAGAGTCTTCTGGAACTTGCCCGTCCGCCAACGCCACCTGGCTTTCCGGGTGGTGGCCTGCTAAGATACAGGAGGGTAATTGGACTGGGGAATTTGATGGCCTAATGGAACAGCTAAGAGTGGCCATCGTGACAGTGAACTCGACAAGGATGGACGCTAGATTAGCAGAGGGCCTGGTTTATGGTTCTCCACCGCCATGAATCACCTGAAAGAGTGGGTGGGAATGGGAGCTCTGGCTGGCCTGATGGTGCTGATATCCTTGGTTTGCCTGTGGTGCATCTGCCATGTTAGGTTCCTTCAGCGTCGCGGTACAGCCATGATAGTTCAAGCCTTTGCAGCCATTGAGACTGGACAGTCCCCTGGTGTTTGGCTGGCCACCTTACACAAATAGTTTACCGGCACAGGGTGCGAGGCAAAGCACTGCACTTAGAGACCAGAGCGGCCAAGCTGGAATCTAAGGAGAGCATACCCGATTGCATGTAGGTTCCATGCCTGTCTACCTACCCCCGCAAAAAAGGGCATCGGACAACACTGACACTCCCTGGGTAGATGATACCTGGGCAAGAGTCAGCCCACGTCCGCACACAACAGGAATCGGGCCTCTGTTCTCACCTGTGCTATAAACAAAAAGGGGGAACTGTAGAGAACTGCGAATAGCCGCGCCTGAAAGATGGCGCTGGCTTCCGCCTTCCACCCCCGCCTGGGGGTGAGTGCTCTCCGTAGCAAACAACTTCTCATTTGGCTAAGGCTAAGACTATGGCGTTGCTTCCGTCTACCTGGACCTATCGGCTGTGCCCACGTGGCACTCCGGGATTGGATGCCCACTGGTTTAAAGCCATGAGCGGGCTTCCCCTCGGGGAGCAAGCTGGCAGAAAAAAGATTGTATAGGGGTCCTGAGTAAACCGCGGAAAGAAGAGCTGGGTGTCATGACTTCCTTGCTGGCGAGGTTGCGTGCGACACTGAACTGCACAGTGAAACCCTGTCTCAAAAAGACCAAAACAAAATAAAACAAAAAAAAAAAAAAAAAAAAAAAAAAAACAAAAAAAAAAACAAAAAAAAAAAGAGATTTTTTTAAAAGTATATTTTGTAATACAAGCTTAGTGGTCATGAATTTCTTTAGTTTATGCTTGTCTTTGAATGTCTTTATTTGTTATGTATTTAGTACAGGGTCTACAAGCTCTCACTACACAGCTCAGACTTTAATGATCCTCCATTTTTCAACCTCCCAAGTACTGGGATTACAGGCATGTTCCAACACACCCAGTCTCAACTGCTGTCTCAGTGTACCCAGGGGGTGCGGCCAGCACAGCATGCTGTGGATCGAATCTTGGTCTCTGTGCCTAAGCAGGCACTTTAGTCCACTGAACTATCTGGCCAACCTGAACATCTTTATTTTTCCTGCAGTTTTGAAGGATGTCTTTTCTGAATATAGTAATTTTGTTAGAGAAGTGCTTCCTTTGGGGGCTTTCAATGAATCACTCAATGTGCTCTTTGCCTTTAGAATTTCTGCAAAGAAGTCTTCAGTTGATTTCATGGATTTGACTCTTTTTATTCTTTGCAGCTCTCAATATTTTTTTTTTTCTTGTTCTGTACTCTTGGCATTTTAACTATGATATGGGGAGGTTTTCTTTTTGATCA
>PVKA01050711.1:0-12577 GCA_004027165.1 Ctenomys sociabilis | reverse complement strand
GCCACTAGCCAACCTGATCAAAAAGAGGGAAGGAAAAATTCAAATACAAGCAATAAGGAATGAAAATGGTAAAATCACCACAGAGCCAGTGGAAATTCAGATTATCAATAGCTACTTTGAGAATCTTTACACTCGCAGAATAGAAGACACAGAAGAAATGGACAGATTCCTCGAAAGGTACATGTTACCAAAACTGAACAAAGAAGATATAATAACTCTCAATAAGTCAATAACAGCCAATGAAATACGAAACATAATAAAAAGCCTGCCAACCAAGAAAAGTGCAGATCCTGATGAATTCACAGCTGAACTCTGACTGCTTCCTTTTCAATTTCATTGAAGAGTTTGCGGAGTGTACACATAGAAGATATAATGTGTACACTCCGCAAACTCTTCAATGAAATTGAAAAGGAAGCAGTCCTCCCAAAATCATTTCTGGAGGCAAGTATTATACTGATTTCAAAACCAGGGAAAGACACAACCAAAAAAGATAACCGCATGCCAATCTCCCTCATGAACATAAATGCAAAAATCCTCAATAAAATCCTAGCAAACAGAATACAGCAAATCATCAGGAAGATCATACACCATGACCAGGTAGGATTTATTCCAGCAGTGTAACGATGGTCCAATATTTGAAAATCTATAAATGTAATACACTATATTAATATACTGAAATCTAAAAACCACATGATCATCTCAATTGATGCAGAAAAAGCTTTTGAAAATGTTCAACACCCATTCATGTTCAAAACCCCACAGAAAATTGCAATAGATGGACTGTACCTTAATTTGATCAAAGCCATCTGTGACAACCCAAGGACTAATATTATTCTAAATGGTGAAAAATTGAAATCTTTCACTCTTAGATCAGGAACAAGACAAGGATGTTCTCTATCACCCCTCCTATTCAATATAGTTTTGGAATCATTAGCCACATCCATTAGAAAAGAGAGAGAAACAAAAAGAATTAGAATAGGTGAAGAAAAAGTTAAATTATCACTATTTGGAGATGAGATGATACTTTACTTGCAAGACCCCAAAAACAATTCCACCAAGAAGCTACTAGAAAGGATACACAAATTCAGTAGCATAGCAGGATACAAACTCGATTCTCAAAAGTCAATAGCATTCCTCTACACAGATAACAAACACAGTGAGAGAGAAACTGTAGAAACAATACGTTTTACAATAGCACCACGGAAAATGAAATACTTCGGAATTCATTTAAGCAAGGAAATCAATGATCTTTTCACAGAAAATTACCACACTCTAAAAAAAGAGATTATAGAGGATTTCAGAAAGTGGAAAGATATTCCATGCTCCTCGATAAGAAGAACCAACATTGTGACAATGACCATACTCCCAAAATTGATGTACAGATTCAATGCAATCCCTATCAAGCTGCCACCAACATACCTCTCAGACCTAGAGAAAGGATTCCTAAAATTTATTTGGAACCAGAAAAGACCTAGAAAATAAAGGCAATCCTGGCCAACAAATGCAAGGCAGGAGACATCACAATTCCTGACTTGAAATTATACTATAAAGCCACTCTGATAAAATGAGCATGGTTTTGGCAACGAAATAGACCTGAGGATCAAAGGAATAGATTAGAAGATGCAGAGGCCTCTGTGAACACACTCAGCCACCTGATCTTCCACAAAAGGGCCAAACATGATTCCTGGAAGAAAATAGCCTCTTTAACAAATGGTGCTGGAAAACTTGGCTTTCTACATGCCGAAAACTAAAACTTGACCCAGCTCTATCACCATGCACTAAGCTAAAGTTAAAATGGATTAAAGATCTAAACATTAAAACAGAAACACTCAATGTCCTGGAAGAGAAAGCAGGAGGAACTCTTGAAGACATAGGAGTAGGCAAAGAGTTCATGAGCAAACATGTATTCGCACAGGAAACACTTGAAAGAATTAACTACTGGGATGAACTCCTCTTGAGTTTCTGCATGTCAAAAGAAATTGTCAATAAATTGAGAATACAACCCACAATTTTGAAAGATTCCTAACTAATAAGCACTGAGACAAAGGCCTGCTCTCTAGAATGTATAAAGAACTAAGATATAACTAAGATAGGGCCCTCTATTATAAAGACCCAATTTAGAAATGGACATCTGAGATGAATATACACTATTCAGAGGATGAAATTAAAGGGGCAAATAAATATAAGAAAAAATGCTCCACATCACTAATCTTCTGTGAAATGCAAATTAAAACAACAGTGAGATACCATCTCACTCCAGAAAGAATGGCTATCATAAAGAAATCAATCAACAACCAATGTTCGAGAGGATATGGGGAAAAGGGAACACTTCTCCACTGCTGGTTGGAACATAGACTGGTACAACCATGGTGGAGATCAGTGTGAAAACTCCTCAAAAAAATAGGAATGGAAATCCCATTCAAGCCGGCTATCCCCCTACTGCGATTTTTCCCAGAGGAACTGAAAACATTGTATCATAATGATATATTTGTACCTATGTTTATAGCAGCACAATTTGTGATAGCAAAATCTTGGAAACAACCAAGATACCCGTCACATAAGGAATGCTTGAAAAACATGTGGTATTTCTATAGAATGGAGTATTACTCAGCTATAAAGAATGATAAACTTGAAGCATCTATACTGAAGTGGATGCCACTTGAACATATACTCATAAGTGAAAGAAACCAGACACACATGTGCAATATAATCATATAATCTCCCTAATATAAGTCAAAAGAAGAAATACAAATAGAAATGTACAACAACAACTAAAAAGAATTGAGTCAGATAGTCAGGGCAAACTGAATGGCAGGTTGCTGCGGGGTACTGATCAGCTTCTCTTCTGGTCGGTTAACAACCTAAGTTCACAGATCAAAAACTGGAGAAACAGAAGAACCGGAAGGTCAGCCAACATTTTGGCCCTAGCCTTTCAAAGTCAGTGAAGACTCAGAACATGGGAGAACCTGTAGCGTAACATCATGGAACTCCGTTGTGCCCCAAATTTTCTAATCAAGGAGATTATGGAGCCACAGAGGAAGGTGAACCATGATGTATAGTGTGCCTAAGGAGAGTCACATGAAGGGAAAACTCTCTCAGGCTCTCACAGAGAGCAAACTGGTCAAGCAATGGCGTGACTCATCCATACGGCTGACACAGAGAAAGGATCTACAGAATGAGGTACAGGATTACAAGATAAACCCTGAGGGGACCTAACTGCCCTCATCAGATACAAAAGCTACATTTTTTGTTATATAAGTCTTACTTTATCTTGGTCTTAACCATCCAGCATAAAAGTATAAAAATGAGGTATATAAAATAAGGCCATGATAATAAGTTGAGCTGTAAATGGCTATAGTCAACAATTTCTTCAGATAACTCACTGAATATTGTGGACTGTGTTTAATTGTGTTGCAGAGTTTAGGTTCCTATAATGGTTGAATGAAAATGGAGTGCACATCTTTGATAGGTCTGAACAGAAAAAGGGGGATACAAAGGAAGAACCATGTTGTGTTTGTATAAACAGTACAGTTAGGATAAATATGCAGTACTCCTGCATAATTCTATAAGAAGCAAGATTTGCACTAATAGTGGTTGGACAGGATATTATGTTGGCTTCGAATACTATGCACAACCACTAGGAAGATAACAAGGTTGAACGTTTTAATTATTGAAACTGTACTATAATTCAGCTTTAAAAAATAGGATAAGTATGAGCTACATTCTCTTAATTCATTGATTGGAGACATCTGCTCTAATAGTGTTTGTAGGCAGAATATCATGTATGCACCTTGTATGACAGCGAACCACTACAAAAACAAAATGCAATATGTTAATTATTAAATCTGTATTGTCAATTTGATTTGAAACTGTCTCATTGCTATTGGTTCTTCAATAAAAATGAAAGGAAATAAAATATATGTGATGAAAAAAAACAACATTACTTCTAACACTAACCCTAACCATAAAACCTAAACCTAAGCCTAATCCTAACCGCAACCCCAACAGTAACCCTAGTTTTATTCTAACTATAACCCAAATCCTCACTATCACTCTATCTTAACAGTAACACTAACCCTAAACTTCATACTAACACTAACTCTAAGCATAACTCTAACCCAAACCCTAAAAGTAACAGATATACTAACCCGAAATCCTATTCATAACCCTAACTCAATACTAACCTTTAACCTAACCCTAATCATAATCCTAACATTAACCCTAATTTTTAACACTAACATGAAACCTAGTCCAATCCTATACCTAATGCTAAAACTAAATGTAACCCAAAATCGTTACACTAACCATAACACTAACTCTAAACCCTATATGTAATCCTTATCGCATGTAACCCTAACCCCAACATGTAAACCCTAATCTTAACCATAACCATAACTCTATCCTAACACCAACTCTAACCCTATCCTAATCAGAAATTTAACCCTAACCATAACACTAACCCTAATACTATATGAACCCTAAATCTTACCCTAAACCTAATGCTAACACTTAATTCTAAACCTAACCCTAACCATAACACTAATGCTAACCATAATTCTATCCTAAGCCTAAACCTAAGCCTAACCCTAACTATAACCCTAAATCCTAAACCTAACCAAAACCTTAAGCGGAACTCTATCTGAACCCTAACCCTCAACATAACATTAACCCTAGGGCCGTGCATGGTGATGCATGCCTGTAATCCCAGCACTCTGGAGGCAGAGGCAGGAGGATTGCTGTGAGTTCGAGACAAGCTTGAGCTACAAAGTGAGCTTAAGGCCAGCCTGAACTGCATAGTGAGACCCTGTCTCAAAAAACAAACAACAACAACAAAAGAAATTAACCCTAAAACTAACCCTAACCCTGCTCTAATCCTAACAATAATCATAACCATAACCCTAACCCTAACTTTATCCTAAACCTAACCAAAAACTAGCACTAACCTTACCCATAAATCCTAACCCTAACTCTAACCTTAAACCTAACCCTAACCCTAACACTAACCCTATAATCCTTGCTCTAAACCTAACTGTAACCCTAACCCTAACTTTATTCTAACCCTAACCCTATCTGTAACCCTAAATCTAATCCTAAGTCCTAACACTAACACTAACAGTAAGTGTACTCTAACCCAAAACAAAACCCCACTACTAACAATAACACTAACCCTAACTGTAACACTAAACCTAAACTTATATCCTTACACTAAACCTAATACTAACTCTAAACCCTAATGATAACCCTTATGTATGTATCCCAAAACCTAAACCTAAAACTAAACCCTAACCTTAACCTAACCTTTACTCTATCCTAATCCTAACCCTAATCCTAACTCTAACCCTAAATCATACATTTAACCATACATAACCCTATCTTAATCCTAATGTTAACACTAAACCTAACATTATGCTAACCATAACCCTAACGGTAGTACTAAACCTAACCCTAAAACCTAACTCTGAACCTAAACCTAACCCTAACAGTAACCCTTACTTGAACCTGAACTCTATCCTAGCCCTGAATCTGACACTAAACCTAACCCTAAAGGTAAACGTTAAGTGTAACCCTAATACTAACACTATCCTAACCTTAATGCTAAACCTGAAACTAACACTAACACTAATCCTTACCATAACCCTAACACTAAGGTGCACATGAGCCCAAACTCTAACCATAAATCCTAACCCAACCCTATGCTAGCCATCACCATAAGATTAACCTTAGCCCTAAAACTAACATTAGCACTATCCTAACAATAACCCTAATGTTAACCTAGCCTGAACACTAAAACAAACACTATTCTAACTCTAACAATAACACTAACAGTAATCCTAATTCCTAACCTTAACCCTAACCATAACCATAACCATAATGCTAACACTAACTGTATCCTAACCCTAAACCTAATCCTAACCCTAACTCTACTCCTATCTGTAAATCCTAACCCTAAACCTAATCCTAACCCTAGGCCTAACACTATCCTAGGCCTAACCCTAACATTTACACTAAAGTAACCTTGAATCCTAATGCTAACCCTAAACCTAATCGTCAACCTAACCTGAACCCTAACTTTATTCTAAACCAAACCTGGAATGCTAACCACAACAGTAAATCTATCCTAATCCAAGCCCTCATCCAAACACTAAAACTAACCCTAACACCAAGAAAACGCTATCACTAACCCTAAAATTAAACGTACATCCTTACACTAACCCTAAAACTAACTCTAGCCCTCAACCATATCCCTTATCATTTGTAACCTGTTTTCAAACTCTAAAATTTAACCCTCACCTTAACCCTAACATTATTCTAATCCTAAGCCTAAGCCTAACCCTAACCCTAACAATAACCCTAACACACAAACCCAAACACTACACTAACCTTAACCTTAACCCTAACTGTAACACTAACCCTAAACCATAACCCTAATCCTAACCCTAACTCGATCCCTATCTCCCAACCCTAACTCTATCCTTATCTCCTAACCGTAACCTAACTCTTTCCTAAACCTAACAATGACCTTACCACTAACTCTAACCTTAATCCCAAATCCTTACAATAACCCTAACAGTAACACTAACCGTATCGCTTATCGTATGCAACCTCAATTATACACCCATACTAAACCTAAGCCTAGACCTCACACCGACACTAACATTGAACCATAACCCCAACATTAACCATAATTCTAACCCCAATCATAACTCTACTCTAACCCTAACCTAACACTAACCCTAGCTCTAAAACTAACATTAACACTATCCAACCCCTAACCCTAACAATAACCATAATCTTAAATCCTAACACTAACCCTACGCTTAACTGTAAACCTAACCCTAAATCAAATAAGACCCTATTTCCATCCTCACCCAAACCATAACAGGAACACTAAGCCGAACCCTAAATCCTAACACTAACAGTATCTGTAAACCTAACTCTATCCCTAAACATAACCCTAATGGTAACCATAACCTTAACCATAGAACTCACCCTATCCCTAACCTAAGTATAGTC
This sequence comes from Ctenomys sociabilis, assembly GCA_004027165.1. Taxonomy (NCBI): domain Eukaryota; kingdom Metazoa; phylum Chordata; class Mammalia; order Rodentia; family Ctenomyidae; genus Ctenomys; species Ctenomys sociabilis. The sequence continues at coordinate 5,563 of PVKA01050711.1, read as the reverse complement.
TAACCCTAAACCTAACCTTAACCCTAAATAAAACACTAACCCTAACACTATCCTAACCCTAACACAACTCCTAATACTAATTCTAACCATAAATTCTAACCCTAAACGTAAACTTAACTCTATCCTAACCCTAATACTTACCCTAACACTAACAAACACTAACATTAGCACTAACTATCCCTAACTCTATCCTAAACAAAACCATAACCTTAACCCGAACACTAACGTTAAATATAATCCTAACTAAACCTCACCCTAACTGCAAAACTAACCCTAACTATATCCTAACCAGAAACTTAACGCTAACCCTAAATGGAGCATTAAGCCTAACACTAACTTAGTCCTAACTCTAACACTAACCATAACTCTAAATCCTAATGCAAATCCTTAGCCTAAACATAACCGTAACACTAAAAGTAGCCCTATATTTATCCTAACCCTAACCCTAATGCTAAATTCTAAGCCTAACCTTAACCCTAACTCTATCCTAACCTGAGCCACAAAGATTAACCTAATACTAATTGTAGAGCTATTGTAAACTGAAACTTAACACTAACCCCAAATATAACACAAAATCATAACCCTAACAGTAACAATAACCCTACCCCGTAACTCTAAGCCAAACATTAACACTATCCTAACCCTAATACTAACCAAACTCTAACACTAACACAAAATCCTAATCCTAAACCTAACTTTAACCATAACACTATCGAAACCCTAACTGTAACCATTACCTTAACACTAAGGCTTTTCTAACCCTAACACTAACCAAACCCTAACACTAACACTAAATGCTAATCCTAACCCTAACCCTAACCTTAACCCCAAACCTAACTCTAAAGAGTGACTCTAAATCCTAACCTTAAACTAAACCTAATCCTAACTGTAATCCTTACTTTATCCTAACAGTTACCCTAATCAAAACCAAAAACTAGCCCTAACCTTAAAAACAAACCTAACACTAACCATAACCCCAACCATAATCCTAACTCTAACACTAATCCTGACACTATCAAAATTCAAACCATAATATTAACAATGACTCTAACACTATTTTCTAACTGTAACTGTAACCGTAACCCTAACCCTAAACCTAACCCTAAACCTAACTCTAATCTTATCCCAGCACTTTCCTTAATCCTAAATCTAACCATAAATCCAAACCCAAAACCTAGCCCTAACAGTAACTCTATCCATATCCTAACCCTAACCCTAAGATTAACCTGAAACATAACCCTAACACTAAGCAATACAAGCACAAACTCTAACCCTAACCCAAAATTCTAACTCTACCCCTAACACTAACTCTACCCTAACTAACACTTAACCTAACCCTAAAACTAAACATAACACTATCCTGAGCCTAATCCTATCACTAGCTCTAACCATAAATCCAAACGCTCCCCATAACCATAACCATAACTATAACTCTACTGTAACCATCAAACTTACAATAAATGTAGCTCTAACACTAAGCTAACACTATCCTAACCCTAACACTAACCCAAACCTTAAATCCTAACCCGAACCTAAAATCAAACCAGAACCCTAATTCCATCCTCACCCTAACCCTAAGCCTAACACTCACCCTAACCCCAAATACTGGACCTAAACCTTAGGTTAACCCTAATCATAACCCTAACTACCCTAACCCTAACTGTAACCCTCACCCTAGCCCTAGCCCTAACTATATTCTAACCCTAAACCTAAACCTAACCCTAACCCTAAATCTAACACTAACCATAACACTATCCTAACCCTAACCCTAAACCTAACCCGAACTTCATCCTGACACTTACCTTAATCCTAAATCTAACTCTAACCATAAACCCAAACCCTAAACCTAGCCCTAACAATAACTCTATCCTTATCCTAACCCTAGAGTAACCCAAAACATTACCCTAACACTAAGCCTCACACAAACCCTAAAATTTAACACTAACCCTAACACTAACTCTATCCTAACTGTAACCAAAGCCCTAACACTAATACTAGCCCTAACACTATCCTAACCCTGACACGAACCCTAAATCCTAAACCTATCCTAAACCGAGCCACAATGTTTAACCTGACACTGATCCTAAAGCTATGCTAAACCTACACCTAACACTAACCCTAAACCTAACACAAAACCATACCAACCATAAAAATAAACCTAACACAAATGCTAACACTATCCTAACTCTAACCCAACACTAACTCTTACCCTAAATGCCAAACCAAACCCTAATCATAACCATAACCCTAAATCCTACATCTAACCTTAACTTTCTCTGAAACCAGTCCCTAAGCCAAACACTAATACTAACCCTAACAATATCATAACACTACCCCTAACACTAACCCTAACTCTCACACTGAATCTTAATCCTAACCCTAACTCAATCTTAACTCTAACATTAACCCTGGCCCTAAATCCTAGCCCTAACTCTCTCCTGCCTGAGCACCAATGCTTAACCTAACACTAATGCTAACTCTATCCTAAACCTAAAGCTAACACTAATCCTAACTATAAGACAAAATCATAACAATAGCCATAGCAGTTAACCTAACCAGAACCCTAACGCTAACACTGCATCCTAACCCTAATACTAACCCAAACCCTAACACTAACATTAAATTCTGAACCTCACTATAAACCTAACACGAACTCTATCCTAATCATATCGTTAACCTTAACCATAACATTAACCCTAACTCTAAAATAACCCTAACCCTAAACCTATCCTCAACTTAATACTAACACTAAAACTAACCCTATATCCTTATAATAACCCTAACACTAAGTCTAACCCTAAATGATAATCCTGATCATATGTAACCATAACACTAACTCTGAAACTGAAGCCTAATCTGAATACTACTCCAAACATTAACACTAACCTTAACACTATCCTAACCCTAAGCCTAACACTAACACTAACCTGAACCATAACCCTAACCCTAAGCTAGCACAAACCCTAATTCTAATGTTAAATTCTAACCCTACCCTAAATCTAACTCTACCCTTATCCTAAAGGTAACACTAACCCTAACCCTAACCCTAGGGCTAACACTACACTTAACACTATGCTGAACCTTATCTTAACACTAACCCTAGCCCTAACCCTAAATCCCAACGCTAACCCTAACCCTAACCATAAACATTACTCTTCCCTAACCCTAACACTAATACTAACCCTAGCCCTAATCCTAAAACTCACCTAACCCTAACCCTGAATCAAACCATAACCCTAACTCCATCCTCATCCTAAACTTAACTCTAGACTAACAGTAATCATAAACTTAACCCTATCCCTAATGGTAAACCTAACCCTAACCCTATTCCTAACTGTATCCCTCACCCTATCCATAGCCCAAACTATACCTATATTTTAAGCCCAAACTAACCCTAACCCTAAATCAAACACTAACCCTAACACTATCCTAACCATAAGCATAACACTAATTCTAACCATAAATCCTGAACCTAACCCTAACCCTAACTTTATGCTAAACCTAACCCTAACCCTAAACTAACACTCACCATAACTCTAACACTATCCAAAACATAAGCCCAACCCTAACCCTAATACTAATGCTAGTCGTAACCCTAACACTGATGCTCACCCTAACCATAACCCTAACACTAACTGTATCCTAAACCAAAAACTAACACTAACTGAAAACCTAGCACTAACCCTAACACTATCCTAACCCTAACATGAACACTAAACATAACTCTAAATCCTAACACTAACCCTAACCATAACGGTAACCTTAACCCTAACTCTAACTTTCTCATAACCCTAACATAAACCCTAACCCTAACCCTAAATGTAAATCCTCAGCCTAACCCTAATATTAACACTAACTCTAACCCCTTCCTAACCTAACTCTAACCCTAACACCAACCCTAAATCCTAACCCTAACCTTAAGTCTGTCCTAAGCTGAACCACGATGCTTAACCTAACACTAATCTTAACGCTATCCTAAACCTAAACGTACACTAACCCTAACCCTAAAACAAAATCCTAACCTTTACCATAACAATAACACTAACCCTAAACCTAACCCTAACACTAACTCTATCCTAAACTTAATCCTAACCAAATCCTAATGCTCACACTATCCTAACTATAGCACTAAATCTAACCCTAACTACTTACACTAACTCTAACACTAAGTCTAACCCTTAACCATAACTCTTATAGTGTGTAACCCTAAAACTAAACCATAACACTATAACTAACTCTAACGCTATCCTAACCCTAACCATAACATTACCCTTACCCTAAATTCTAAAACTAACCTTAATCTAACCCAAAGTCTAAATCTTAAACATAACCCTCTGTATCCTAAACCAAGAACTAACCATACACTAACACTAACCCTAACACTATCCTAAAACTACCCCCAAACGAACTCCAACCCTAACACTAAATCTTAACCCTAACCCTAAGCATAGCCTTAACTCTATTCTAACCCTAAACTTAACTCTAAATCCTAACCCTAAATTGAACCATAACCCCATATCCATTCTAACCCTAACCCTAACCCAAACCTAACCCGAACACTAACACAAACGCTAAATCCTAACCTTAACTGTAACCCTAATGCTAAACCTAACCCTAACTTTATCCAAACCCTTACCCTAACATGGAACCTGACACTAGCTCTAATCTTTTATCCTAATCCTAATCCTAAACCTAAAGCTAACCTTAACCCTATACATAATCCTAACACTAGCAAAAACCAAAACCCTAACCCTAACCATAAATCCTAACCCTAACCCTAACCCCAGATCCAGCCTAATAGGAACTGTAACACTAGCCGTAACCTTAACATTAAATGTGACACTATCCTGACCCTAATCCTAACACAAACTTTAACCCTAAATGCTAACCTAACTCTAATCCTAACCCTAACCCTAATCCAAAACCTAACTCTACCTCACTCTAAAAATAACAGTACTCTTACCCCTAAAACTATCCTAACCCTAACACTAACACAAATCCTAATCTTAAATCATAAACCTAACCCTTAACCCTAACCCAAACGTAACTGTAAACCTAACCCTAATCTTAAAACTAACAATAACCCCAACACCATCCTAATACTAATCTTAACAATAAATACTAACCTTAATCTAAACTCCCAGTTTAACCCTACAGCTAATACTAAACACAGCTTTATTGTAAACCAACCCTTAAAGTGAACCCAAACACTAACCTTAGTCCTATGTCATACCCTTAAATCTAAACCTAACATTAACTGTAACCCTAAAACTAACTCTATCCTGAAACTAACACTAACCTTAACCCTAACGATAGCACAGAACACTAACCCTAGCCCTAACTGTAACTCTACCCTAGTGAAATCCTAACCCTAAACTTAAACCTAACACTTTCCTAACCCTAACACTAAAACTAAGTCTAACCATAAATCCTAAACCTAAACTTAACAGAAACCCTAACATAACCCAAAACCTAACCCACCTTTATCCTAGCACTAAACAGAATCCTAATGCTAACTCTAAATCTAAATCCAAATCCTAACAGCATACCTCACTGTAACTCT
>PVKA01050710.1:0-12577 GCA_004027165.1 Ctenomys sociabilis | reverse complement strand
GCTGTCCTGTTGCTGAGACCCAACTTCGGACACCGAGCTCCAAGGAGCAGAGTTTATTTTGGCTGTTTCTGTCCTGCCCGGTGGCTCCAGGGCGGAAACAGGGCACTGGGAAGCAAAGCTGCTCCCCCTATGGGACGAGGCAGAGGGAAGGAGGATTCAGGAGCAGGCAGCACCCTCGCAGGTCTCACCCGGGGATACCTGAGGCCCAGCTCCCCACAGCACGGTCAGACCCACGCCCCCCTGGCAGATGTGGGAGACCGTGCCCTCCAGTGATCCAGTCTCCTTCAGGCAGGAGGATTCTGGGAAGACTCAGACCCCGCAGGCACAGGGTCTCAACCCAACGGGCTCCTCCACTAGCTGCAACTCAGGTTATCTCCTCCCCAGGGTCTGGAGCTCAGTGTGAGGATCTTACCAAGCATTCCAAGCACAGCCTGTGGTCTTGCGCTGAGTGACTCTGCAGCAGGTAGACCTGTGACGGGAAGGAAAACTCTGCAGTGTAGCAGCGGTTGTTCACCTCCCTGCCTGTTCTGGGAGACCATCTCTGGGTGGCCATCAGAAAATGGCCGAGACACGGTGTGGAGAGGCGCCTGGTGCAGCCCGGAGGCTGGGGCGCGCAGGAAGAGAGGTGTGTACTGGTGTTTGAAGAGCAGCTCATTTACCCCTCTGTGAATGGTGACATCATTCAAGGGCGGCTGCGGGCTGGGAAGGTGCCAGCACCCGGGCTCCTACCTGATAGCGGGGGGCCAGCTGGGTGTACAGAGCAAGGGCTTCATCCATCTCTAACCGGGACCAGCCTACCCTAACCCCCAGACGCTGCCTTTGTGCTGCTCCCGAGAGCGCCCCCTCCCGGGAGGCCCAGGTGGTGGCCGAGCAGCTCCAGGACTGCTGATGCTCTCGGCGCTCCTGCGAGCTGCCCCAGCAATTAACTTTTTAACAGAATCATCTGCGGTGTGAATGACCTCAAAGCTCGGGTTGTGGCTTGGAGCCGCGCACAGTGTGAGAAGCCCTTTCGCGCTGTGCGTCTCTGCGGGGGCGGGAGGACCCAGGGCCAGTCACCCACCCCGTGTCTCCTCTTCCCGGAGTGCAGGCTTCGGGAGGTCCCTGCTGCAGGTAAGGAGAGGAGACTCGGAGTGGGTCGAGGGTTCAGCCGTAGCATCCCAGGGCCCAGCGCCATCTGATCTGTGGCCTTGGTGGCCTTAGGGATGGGATCCACCACGCTCAGCCACGGACACCTGTGGTGATTCCGACTCCGAGAGCCGCGTTCTCCTCCCAGTGCACCGATGCTTCCCCTGAGCCGCCGTGGGGTCCCGGGCCCTACTACCTCCCTGGTTCAAGGCCAAGGTCAGCCCCTTCTTCAGGCCCACGTTGCAGGCAGCCCAGGAGGACAGGCGGCCAGCAGCGGCCTTCCTGAGCACAGGCCCGTCTGGTCTGCGAGAATCTGAAGTTCCAACCAAACCAATGACAAAGCTGATTTTCAAATGGCTTTAATGACGGACAATCTGCATGCCAATAGCCTCATCCGCACACGTGCCGGGAACAATGCGAGAAATATGTAACAAGGTCTGGTGGCTGCGACAATGCTTCCCAGTGTGCTGACCTTGGGAAACGAAACAACGCAGTACAGTTCTCTTTGGAGGAGGCATTAATGGATCATTAAGAATGGGTACAGCTGCGCCGTGCCAGCACTTTGTTAAAAATATTCTTTTCATGCGTCTGTCCCGTAATCACAATGGAGGCGCCGCGCCGCAGGAGTCAGCCGTGAGCCGCGCATAAAGCACCCGCGTCCCACACCGTGGTGGGAACCTGCGCTGTCAGGCGTGTGCCTCACTGTGGCTTCCTGTGGTCACCTCTCCAGGGCTGCAGCTTCCTGATGGCAGGGCCCTCGCGGTCAGGGCATGGCCAGGCGCGGCCCCTGAGTGCGCTGTCAGAAGGGAGGCGCAGGACAGTGCCCTCCTCAGCACGAAGGTGACGGTGGCTGCCATCTGTCCCTTCTGTGCCAGGCGCTGCCATGTGTGGGACCCACACTATACTGGGGACAGCTTGAGTGACCAAAGCTGGGGGCCCAGAGCAGGGTGAGGAGACCACTCTGCCCTCAGAGACCATGTGGGTGGATGCTGCCTCTTCGCCTGCAGTTGCCCCAAGTTTCCACCAGGTCTCAAGCTGGGGTACGGCGAGGGTCACCTGAGATGGGGCACACCTGGATGTGGGCCTCCTCCTGGACGAGGTCCCGCACTGGGCTGGCTTAGCCTGTTCTCCTGGTGTCAGCGAAAGTCCTGCTGAGCCTGGGGGACCATGGTCACCTGTGCATCTGACAAGATTGCTCATCTCCACCAGCCCAAAGTCTTCTGGGGTCAGTGAGTGTGGCCAGGACCCTTGAAGATGGCTGTCATGGTGCAGCCTGAGCCCAGCCTTTCAGCTCTGATCTCTTCTGCTGTGTGGTGCCCAGACCTCAGTAGTGCCACTCCTGTGGGGGCAGAGTCTTCACTGGGCCCCCGAGCCCCTTACCCAGACCCTGGTGGGTGCCTCTGGCACAGCTGGCCACCTGGCCACTAGCTGTGGATGGGAGTCAGGGTGGCCTGATCCCTGCAACTCTGGCCCTCACAGAGGCCTGGCTTCTTGGACAGGTCCCAGAGGAGTCCTGCTTCCCAGCTGCTTGTTAAGGGGTATAGTCCATGGCTCCGGGATGGACAGGTCTTCCTGCTGGCCAGGGCAGTTTCTCTCATCAACCTCAGTCTGGCTGTCCCATCTCCTGCAGCCCTCCCCAGGTACCTGCTCCTTTCCTGAGTGTAGCTGATTTGCAAGAGACTGCTGTGGGAAGATCCGTTCCCTTCCGCTCCTGTCCCTGCGGCCTCCCCTCCTGCTCCTGCTCCTGCCTCTGCCCTCTTGGATTGTGTGGGGGACACTGGTGGCTGCAAGAGGTCAGATGGAGACAGGGGAGTGTCTCCACCACCCTCTCACCAGTCCTGGGTCCCTAGCCTTCTCACATTGCATACACGGCAGGAGAAATTGGTGGAAGCTGCCCCACAAATATCATTTAAAAAAGAAAACCCTTCTGCCTTTATTGGATGGGAAACTCGGCCTACCCCATTTTGATCAGAAACATACTATATACAAGTTTATAAAGTATTTTTATAATTGATAGAAGTGGAGCAAGACCAGTGAATTTTGTATTGTAGTTTTGCCTGATTTGTGGCTGAGCTCTCAGAGGGAACGCTGTAAGATCTTGTGTCTGTCCCTCTGTGTACCTGAACTATAGACATGTGACATTTTTGAGCCTTCAGATGGACCTCAGAGTTAGCTTATAACATCCCTCAGTGTATTCAGGTTGGTTTGGAGAAAACTAAGTGCTTACATAAGTTAGATATTTTCAGAAGTGCCAGAAAATGACCCATAAGCTCACGTTCACTTATCGACGGAGGGCCAATCCCTGGTCAGTGACCTAGTTTAAGAGTGCTGGCACCATAGGACAGGCGGGTCGAAGGGCCGCCCCGAGTGAAGCAACGCAGGAGGTGCTCACTAAGGCATGGGTAGTTTGTTTGGTGTTTCACAGAATATTTTCCTATAGATAGTTTAACTTCAAGCTATGTTGAACTAAGTGACCCAGTTTCACTGGTGCTTTCTGCTACTGAAGCATCTTTTGCTGAGCATGAGCTGCGGTTTAGATGCTTCTGGCTATTTATTTTATGAGAGTTAAAGGGGCTGAATATGTGTGAGTCTACTGATAAACACACTTATTTTGCTATACTGAAAAATTATCAAGAAAGATGTTCCTCAAATTGTAAGGGAGCGTAAGTACCAACTTTGCTAGCTTGTCATGAGTCCTGGTATTGCAAGTGCCCACTTCACAGTTTTCCGTTACAATCATAATTAACACACAGTGACTGGAAATGCCAAGGTGAGGAGGGGGCCAGGCGTGCAAAGCGTGTGCTCCGCTGGGAAAGCCGCAGGGAAAGCGCACTCTGGTGATGCCGCCCTGAGATAGTTTGAAGGTTGGTAAATAAGGAGCTAAAGCCTAGTGGGCCTGCGAGGAAAAAGAGAGATGCCTGGGTGTCCTGGGAAGGGCGGCGTCTTCCTGGAGTGTCGGCCTGCTCTTAGGCAGAGACTGATGGCCTCCGCCACCGAGTACTGCCCTAGGAAACACAGAACCTGCTCTTGCCAGGCAGTTTGCTGTGTGCATGCGTCCTGTTCCAGTGCTTTGGGTTACTTAAGAAGGCAGTCTTGTCCATGGCAAGGGAGCTGGGGTTTCATTTCAACAACTGTGTTACTTTCTCTACATCGAAGATCTTGTTGTTATATTGGCTAAGGGGATGACTACTGAGGGCACCCATGACCCTGTTGAAGCCAGTCCTCCAACCCTTCCATTGTTGTCAGCTTCCCCAAATCAGGGTGTATTTTTATTTCTTTAAGGTTTTTAGCTGTTTTATTTACAAGTATACATTTAACACCATGAAATAAACACTGATATACTGAAGCCTAGTTAGTAGTAGTGTAACAATATGTATTATTTTGATGATTACATTATTTTAAACAACAAACTACCCTGAAAAATTAATGCTGATAAAATAGTTGATCATAATATTATTAAGGAATACAATATAAAAATTGAAAATATGATCGCTTAAAATTTGAAAATGGAAGTGAACTCATTTGGACAGTCAAAGTTGAACACAATCTGAAAGAGGGGGGCTCTGAGCCAAATGACGTCTCTCAGGTTAGCAGAAGGGAAGAAGCAGAGTTTTTCTCCGAGGAGGCAACGCCGCTCCCCCAGGGAGGCATTTCCCAGTGTCCTCCGCTGCGCTCACTCTCACATTGCAGAGCATGAAGACCTGCCTCCTGAAGCTGCCCTGTCCACCTTTTCTGCCTCCAGCATTATCCTTCTGAAAACATTGTCAGCAGTCTGATTTTCCTTAGCAGAAGATTCCAAAAAAGCTGCGTCCCAAGACTGCCAAAGCCTTCCCTTCTTCATAACTGGTTACCTTTTCCATACGCAGGTCTCTTTTATTCCCAACCAACATAATAGGTATTTGCACTTTCCCCACCATATCCAGCAACTTGCCATGGATTACTTTAATCACTTCAAGGCTTTTGATTGATGTACCAGAATACACAAGAATATAGCCATTAATATCTATGGAGTATTTGAGGAAAAATGGAATATCCTGCCCGGCTGTGTCTATGAGCTGAAGATGATATTCTTGTCCATTTACCATGATCAATTTCATGAAAGTGTTCTCTATGGTTGGATCATAGGAGTCAACAAACTGGCCTTCGACAAACTGAATTGTCAGTGAGGATTTCCCGACGGACGGGAAGCCCAGGATCGCGATCTTCTGGGACTTGGACTGCGGCGTCCTGGCGACCTCCTCAGCCCAGACCCAAGCACATCAACGGCGGTGATGGTGACAGTGGCCGCTGCTGCGATGGGTGGGGCCACGCCAGGAAAGGGTGGCATACGGGGCCGGGGTGGGGTTGGTGGTGGGCACAGCTGCCTTCTCTCCCTCACTCCCCAAATCAGGTTTTAGATGAAGACTTTGAGACCTCAGGCTGACTCTGAGAGCCCCCTGGGAAATCTCGGAGGATTTGTTTGTTCATTGTATGAAAGACTGATGGTAAACTGATTAGCCTGCTGTTATCTGATCCCACACTATATGGGAGATTTTGCCAAGCAAGAAGAGGTGTCTAACCCTCGTTATGGTACATTTGTGCAGGTGCGGGCGTGTTCAGAAGTCAGACGAATTCCTGATTTCCCTGCCGTCCACGGCACATCGTGCTGCAGGGCCATCAGCTGTGATTTCAGTGCCCATCGTCACATGCTCTGGGAGGTCAGATCTCCTTGTTGGTGGCCCTGTAGTGCATGTCTCGTGGCTCTTTAGGTGCGGCCATTCTAAGGCCTGTGCCACTCACACACAAGTGTAGTTATAGTTTTATCTAGATGGACTCACAGGCGAGCTTTTGGAAGGGATTAGATTATGACAGCTAGCTGCTTCAGGGGCAGGGCCTGTGGGAGGAGCGGCCCCTGGGGCGGGGCCTGGAAGCTCCTCCCTCCCGACGTCTCTCTTTCCCGCCTGCCATGCCCTGAGCAGTTATCCTCCCTCAGGCCCCTCTGCCTTTGGGCCAGCAGATTATGTTTTTGTTTTGTTTTTTGGCGGAACCAGGGATTGAACTCAGGCCCTTGCATGGGCCAGCAGATTATGGACTGAGACCTCTACATATTGAGCTAAAATGAGCCTTTCCTCCTTTAAGTCTCTGGAGTCAGGCACTGTGTCTCCGTGATGAAAGGTGACTAAGACAGACATTGTTTTACTCTGACACCTTTTTTTGAAATCCCTTGCATCATCTAAGTTCCAAAAATTTTCATCTTCAAGAAAATTCAGGTAGAGACTTCAGCAAGCATTTGTCGGAGGCTTCAGGTGATTCGGGCTGCACAGCTTCCGGACCTCCAGCGGCCATCAGTCTGAGGTCCAGCCGAATGGGGCTCGTCACCTGGACCTGAAGGAAGTGGCCAGGCAAGTGCAAATGTGTGAGGCTTTTAAAAACCTTCTTGGTTAAGGTTTTGTTTTCCAGATTCAAAGGACCTCTCTTTTCTCTTAGTCATCCAAAACTTACAGGATTTTGGCATTATACTTTATAAAAAGAAACAAACATTTTTGCTTCTTCCCATATGACCTCTTGTACTGGCTGACACTTTGTGTTAACTTGAGAAATTTAAAAGTTTAAGTGACTCAGCAGGGAGCCAGGGTTCTCAGTCTGTAAACACTCTCACCCTGTGCAAGAGGAGGGGAGGATATTGTGTGTTTTACACCTGCACCCCAGGGTGGCCTGTTTATAAGGAAGGGAGAGAGGCTGGCTGGAAGCTGCAGCTACGCCCCCTTGCCCTTTCCTGTTTTCTGCAGCCACAAGCAGCTGCTCTCTACCATGGTCCACTCTGCCTGGGAGCCAGCAGAGTACAGATGAAACCTCCACAGATTTTGGGTGTTGTGTATTTTGTCTCAGCAATGAGTAAGAAATACCTGAGATGCCTTTCCAGTATCCAAGTCAAGTTTTCCTGGCCACATCTGCACAAGTCAGCTGGAGCCCAGAGTCCCTACAAGGCAGGTTGCATGCTGGCAATGGCCTTGTGCAAGTTGGCCTTGGTGGTTGACATTGGCTTGACAGACACCTAGAGACTTCAGAGCACTCGGAGTGTGCCTGGGATGTCAGGGTGTGACTCTGGAGGCCATGGCCAGGCTTGGTCCTCCAGCTCTCTCCATCACTGCCACCATGATGAGGTGGCATTCTTCCATCTTGCCGCTCACCTTAGAGTTTCTGTTTAGAGCCAGCTAACCATGGACTGAATTCTCCAGGGCTATGAGCTGAAACAAAGCCTTCTTCATATGCTGTGTGCTGGGCACTTTGTCCCAGTGACAAATGACTAACCTAGTCACCAAAGCTTAGGCTGAGCAATCCCACTTACTCAATGTGATAGGCAGTCAGAGGAGCCCAGGATGTCCTGGTGGGTCTGGGGCCACTGGGTGGGGCTGCTTCAGATGCTGGCTTGGCTGTGGGCATGTAGCCCTCTGCCTTATGGCACAGTGAAGGCTGGCTCTTGGCAGGGCCAGGAACCTTGAGAGGAAGGTGTTCACCTGAGTGCTTGGGCCCACAGCAAATCCCTTGCTTGGTCCCTGATTCTTGGGGTGGAGAAGCCTGGCCTGGGCTTCTACAGGAGAAGTCCTAGCCACACAGAGCTGGACAGGCATCTGTGGCCATTCCTGCCATATTTACACAAGCAATCAGGCCCTGTCTAGGGAGACAGAGTGCTGCTTAGAAGATAATAGCCTAGGATATATTTGATCACAAATGATGACAGTTAACATACATTTTATGTTTTAGTGAAAAACTGTGAAGCATCACATACTCTTAAGTATCCATTATTCTTGAAGGAGAGGACTGTCTGGGGTCAGGCAGGAGGGCTGACTCATGTCTGTCTTCACCCTCCCCCAGGCTCCAGGGGCACCCTTTGGCTGAGGCCCTAACCCTGGCTCCACCTGGACCAGTTTTCCCAGTTGTAGCACGGGGCCTCAGGGGTCCACTCCTGCAGACCCCAGCCTCCTGTAAGCGCCACCAGGCCTGGTCTCCTCAGCCTCCTCTAGCAGATCTTGTGAGCATGACCAGCCACGACTCACCCGATTAAGCCAGCAGTCTTCATTGTCCACAGGTCTGGACGCGTGACTCCTGGGCAGTGAGTGCCCAGGTCCCAGGGACCTGTGCACATCTGCGACAAGTGCAGGGGTATGCACCGTCTGGGGCTGCTGTTGGCGATGGCCCAGCTGCAGGACGTACTGGGCCATGCCATAGAGGGCACTGTTACCCTGAGGCTTGCAGAGACTGTGAACAGCTTTGCTTCCCCAGGCTCCTGTCCTGATACCCCTGCCTTGTAGCAGCTGGCCACGGACTGAGTCCTCTGAAACCGTGAGCCTGACAAAGTTGAGGATGTGGGTACCAGGGCTTTGTTACAGCAACAGGAATGCTGACAATACACTGAGGCTCAGGAAGTGCTCTCCACTGCCTCTGCTGGTCCCTGTGAGAGCTCCCTGTGGTAGGTAGCTGCCCCTCAATAAATTCCACCTTGAGTGTCTTAAGTGCTGGGGTTTTTTTTTTTTTTTAATCATCATAGATGACAGTAAAAGACTTTGTCAATTTTGTTAGTGTGATAACGATGCTGTGGAAATAGAGAAACAATGCCTTTATCTGTGAACAAGAAATCACCCGCACGAAGTGCTCGAATGTCTGAGACAGTGCTAAAGAGCTTTTTAAAATGAAACAAATGTGTCTGCCTGTGTGTGTGCACATGGGTGTGTGAGAGAGAATGGGAGCACAATGGCAAAGTGCGTAGGTGCTGACCGAGGGGGACGAGCCCCCAGAGCCCGGGACAGTGCAGTGCAAGTTAGGAATTGCCCATGATACGAAGCTAAGATCCGTGCTGTGCACGGCTCCCCCATGGGCTTGTGAAGTCTATGAGGGTTGGGAGATAGAAAAGCTTCCCCTGCCTCCATTCTTCAAGGAGGAAACGGCCACAACAGTGAGGAGCGAGGGGGAGGCCATCGACCAGGATGTCTGTCTGTGGGTCTTTATGGGATTCTACCTGAGGTGGTGTTTGTCAGCTGCAACTCGGTCTCTGGCCAGTAGGACAGCAGGAAGACCAGGAAGAGTGCCACTTTTCCTCTGTCTGCTGCCATGTTCCCTCTACTGGAGGGGGAAGGGCTTCCTCTTGGTGTCCAGGATACATGGAATGCCAGGGACCTGTGACATCAGGACAGGAAATGAGCAAGGGGGAGGTCAGGGACCTGTGACATCAGCAGGAAGTGAGCTGGGTCAAGCTCCTGGTGGTGTGCAGGGGAGCGAGGCCCTTCTGGGTCCCTCTCGTCATGTGTCTTGGGCCCCACTGAGCCCTAGGACCTGAGCACTGAAGGGGAGGATTGTGTGGAAGGCTGAGCGCAGATGAGGACTGCCCAGCTCCTCTGGACCTACCGGTCTCAGGCCACCCCAGGGCCCTAGCTCACAGCAGCTACTGGCCCAGCCTGGGCAAGACAGGTCCTGGAGGAGCCTCTTCTAAGGACAGCGCACGTGGGTTAGGAGCAGATGTGAGAGCCCCCAGCACTCTGCACAGGCTCCAGGATTGATATTTATTTCTGATGGGGGACCTGAAAACACATTTTTATTTAGGTTTGACAGGCGTGATGGTAACCAATTCACCTCAAGGATAAGAAGACCACGTTAAACTTTGCGGGAGTCCCTTAGGACATGCTGAGCAGAAAGAACACTGCGGGTCTCCTGCTGTCCCGAGTGGGAGGACCCATGCTCTCGGACCAGGTGCTGCTGTCCAGGGTGCTCTTGTACAGGGGCCAAAATACACCTTGCCAACGACAGAGCATACAGGTGTGGAACTCTGCATGGCTGGCTGCATGGCCAGCCCAGGAAGCCTGGTGATGGAAGGTGCTCGGGAAGGGGTCCCCACCTAGCCCAGTAGGTTCCCACCAGAGGCAGGCCCAGAGGCTGATGGCTTTGTTTCCTTGTCATTGAGATGCGATACCCAACACCCACAACTTAAGGAAGGGGAAGTCTGTTGTGGGTCACTGCTCGGTTTGGTCCCTGGTGGGCAGCTCCAAGGCAGGAGGGCAGGCTGAGGGGCCAGGCAGAGGAGAGCTGCTCCAGCACAGCCCACAGGAAGCAGGCAGAAGGCAGGAGCAGAGAGGGAGCTTGCGGGCTGCAACCTAGGCCCCGCCCCCTCATGCCTAGCTCCGCCTCCGCCCGCCTGGCCTAGCCTCCTCCCGCCAGTGGGCTATGGACCCCAGGAACCAGTCACCTTTGAAAATCCCTGCCTATGAGTGCAGGAGGCTCTAGAGGAATCTAGAGGGGAAACCAGAACAGATGGCAAGGCCTGGTGCAGCAGGGGTCAGTGGAGCCTGGCCAAAGTTTGCTCAAGGAAGGAGAGTGATGGCAGCAGTAGGTGGAAGCTGTGGTGGGGAAACAGCACAAAGCGACACAGAGCTGAGTACCGAGCACACGTGCTCTCCCTCTCGCTCCGCGCTGCATGCGCGCGCACGCGCACACACACACACACGCACACACTACCAGTACGAGCAAAGCCTCACTGGGTGGAGCTCAGCCACAGCAGAGAGGGTGATCACGCCAGTCGCAGAGTAGAGGCCAGCTGCCAGGTCGAGCACCGATCCAAAATGCCTTTTCTGTGTGGCCGCGTCCAGCTTTTCCGAGGAGGCACGCCATGGTCTTGGAGCGGGCGCTGTCGTTCGGGCCTCCTGCTTTGGGCTGGGCTCATGATCAAACGAGGAACCTCAGGGGCTCCGGCTGCTGCAGGTGTTGAGGAAGTGCCTAGCGGGTGGAGAAGCAGGGGAAGGGGGCAGTGCGGTCGGTGGAGCGTGAGAACGCGACTGGCCGTGGAGGCCGCGAAGGACAACAGATGCGCAGCGCAGGCCGCCCACCTCCTGCGCACTGGCGGCCGCCAGTCCCTCAGAGGAGACTGGGCCACAGCGCCCAGCCCCGGCCGCAGAGGCGTGCTCGGCAGCCCAGCGCCGGGGACCCATGGTGGGTGCCCGCTGCCGACTCCAGAGGGACGCGTTTGAGAAGTTAGCCCACGTTGGCAGGACCCAGCGGTCTCGCTCGCGGGGAGCTGGTTCAAGGACGTGAAGAGGCGCAGGTCCTTTTCCTCCCCTCCCACTCCTTCCTTCTCTTGTTTGAAAAAGATTTACCTCCTTGTTTTCTGTCTTTTATTTTATCTTATTTATACTTTGGGTTTTTTCACATAAGAGAAAATATGAAATAGCCAAGCTTCTGATTTTCTAAGCCTACTGTGAGCAGCTGAAGCTAGCGAGCGTATTTAGGGTTTTTGTGGTGAAATTCCTTATTTTGTGTTCACGACCTGCCTCAGATGTCATCAGGGCCAGGAGCAGATCACAGGGCAGAGTGGCAGAAGGTGCAGACGCACACAGTCGGACGCGGCTCTCAGTGCCCAAGGGTCCATTTTGCTGTCCCAGCCTTCTCCGAGCCTCTGGTCCCTGATGGTCTCATCAGAACCACCTGAGACCCGAAGTTGCGGGTTGGGGGCTGCACCCGTGGCTCACAGCTTGCCGGCTGCTCAGCCAGCGTGGTCCCTTCTACAGCAGCCACTTCAAGAAATTCTGACTGGAAGACGCTCTGGTGGTGTTAGGAACCAGATCAGCCCGACAGAAATTTGAATAGAGCCTTTTATTTCCTGAGCTCAGGTAGGAGAAGGCTGATCGGCCCGAACGTGGGTAGCAGGGGGGTATTTATAACAGAAATCACATCCAGTTTGGTAAGCGAATTTGTTATCTAGCACAGAACAGAAGACTACAGTCATTTGACACAGCTGCAAACTGTTTGTAACTAAAGGATCTTTCATAGCTTAGTGATAAGTATATTTTTATAAGATATACCTTAAGCTGACCACGTTACAGGAGATGGTGGTTTTAGCTTGCTGCCTTGACAAGAAACAGTTATTTATTGTTAAACAGCCTTGAGCCGAAAAGGCGAATGTATGTCTTAGAGTAGATAACAGGAAGCACAAGTTTGTTTTTTTAAATAATTTTCCATAGTTAAAGCACAGAGTTCTGTTAACCCTTTACAGTGGGCCCTGGGGAGACAGCAAGAGCATTTCCTCTCCATTCCTTGCTGCCTGTTAGCAGAGTCGTGTGCAGTGCTGCCTCCGTCTGCACTGTCTGCACTGTCGTGCAGCGTAAGCCCAGCAGGGACTGCAGCAAAGCCCTCTGTCTGTGCTGGTCTATTTGCCTGGCCATGGGGGTTCCGCGGTCCCTCCCTCGGCACTCGCAGTGCAGAGACCTCTCTGTGCTTGGGGATTTTCTTACTTTGTCTTTTTTTAAAATATATATATATATATATATATATATATATATATATATATATATATATATTTTTTTTTTTTTTTTTTTTTTTTTTTTTTTTTTTTTTTTTTTTTTTTTTTTTTTTTTTTTTTTTTTTTTTTTTTTTTTTTTTTTTTTTTTTTTTTTTTTTTTTTTTTTTTTTTTTTTTTTTTTTTTTTTTT
>PVKA01050709.1:0-12578 GCA_004027165.1 Ctenomys sociabilis | reverse complement strand
TTTTTGGTCCACAGGGTCTCACTATGCAGCCCACATTCACAGTGATCCTCCTGCTTTCTGCCTCCCTAGTGCTGGGATTACAGGCGCGCGCCACCACACCCGGACTCCAATCGCCGGCTCAGCGCAACCGAAGGCGGGGCCGGCGCGGCAAGCGGAAGCAGGGATCGAACCCTGGTCCCTACGCTTACCTAAGCAAGCGCTTAGTCTGCTGAGCTATACCGCCGGCCCTAGAATAAAATAATTTTAAATTAAAAAAACTTAATTAAAAGCAAAAAAGAAAGCTCAAACAAAATCTTTCCATTCCGCTCCTAGTAAGTGTAAAATAGATCTTATTTTTGTAAGAAGGAAGATACTCTTGCTAAAACATTAATTTACTTTGAATTAACCTCAGAACAAAGAAGACCAATATTAGCAAAATTTGCAATCAAGAATCCTGGTGGCAGAGGTCATCAAACTAAATATCTCTATTTGAGTGGAATGATGGATACTTTCTAAAATGCCAATACGCCCACATGCAAGTGTGCATATAACATTTTAGCGCATCTAATATTTTAGAGTTTTGATACTTCTCTTGTGCTCGATGTATCAGTTACTCTTCTTTCCTCTAAGAATCTGCCGGGGCTGCGGGGACAGCGCCACATCATAAGCGCCTGCCTGTCAAGTGCGAGGACGGGTATTTGATGCATGGTACCGCATACCGTGCTGGCCTGGAACCCCTTCTAGCTAGCCCCGAAAACCGGGAGTGGTGGTGCACGTCTGTAATCCTCGCAGTGGAAAGGTAGAGGCCGGAAGATCACTGGGAGTCTGAGCTGCGGAGGAAGACCCTGTACCAAATAAATAAATAAATATTTTTAAGAAATCTGTCTATCTGTGAGGAGCGAAAGTTCAGGAGCTTTGAATCACCACCTTAAAGGCTGTTAATCAGTGACCGCTCGCTCAGTTTGGATACAACTGCGTGAGAATCGGTCAGACCCAGGGAGGGGATTGTTTCCTAGCAAAATCAAGTGAAGGAAAATCAGATGTCCATAGCTTTTACTTTAGAATTTTAAATTTCCTGTTGGATACTACATTATGACTGAAGTTAAGTATCTGACCTCCAAAGCCAGGTTGATAATGGAAATTATTGTATGCTGCATAGTATTTCCATAGTGTTCTACCATTTGCAGGGCTTTAACTGGCATCCAGTATGAAAAGATCCTTTAAAGACTTCTCCAAATACAGCTTCTCTAACCACAGTGGAACACCTCTCTCTGAAAAAACAAAACAAAAAAGGGGGATATAAATAAAGAACAGCTTTGTAGTAAAAAAAAAAAAATATATATATATATATATATATATATATATATATATATATATATATATGACAGAATGGATGTATAACTACCTTCTCTTACTTCAATGAGAAGAAAGGTTTGTACTAATTTTGCTTAGACAAGATATCATGTTTACACCATCTTCTGAATAACTACTACAAGGACAATATTCAATGTACTAATTATTGCAACTGTCCTGCTAACCTGTTTTGAAATTGTCTCATTGCTATTTTGTCTTTTTTTCTTGTTAACATGAATAACAAAATTTAAAAATATAAATTCAAACAGAAAAATAGACAGTGTTTCAACAGTAGCTAATTCCATTCTCTTGGAACATTTCAATCTGCATAAAGACAAATTGACAGAGAATAACAATCTAATTCTCTCTGAATTGCTTTGAGGGTGACTAGGCAGGCTTTCAAAATATTGGTAACTTGTTAAGAAGGAAGTATTTTCCACTATGGTAGAATTTCTTCTTGAAAACTCCACAGAATAAATGACTTACTATCATAGTCTAGGAATAACTGAGCTTCTCTTGAACAGTTTAATCATAAGGACATTGTGTGTCATGGAATTGACTTGATACCTTCTGAAACATGAATAAATATGATTTTATGGAAAGCTAAGAGTAAGATCACAGGACTTAGCCTCATTCTTAGCCATCTTATATTTCTCTGTGCTTTTCTTTGCCTCGCCTATTTCAAATTTGTAGTGTTTTGCCATATTTATTTGAATATAAATATATTAGGAACATCTACCAGAGACTAACTCAACTTCTTTTTTTTTTTTTAAATAAGCTAAGGCATGCATTATTAAACTGTTTTCACATATTCTATTCCATTTGATTCTTATGTAAGTCCTGTGCAAAAGGATGTATTTACTAACCCAATTTTAACTAGCCTTCTATATTTCTCACTATATTTATCCAAAAATTGTTAGGCTTTTTTTTTTTCAAAGTTGGAGGCTGACGGAGAACTATGTTTGGGATTCTGTGCTCTGTAATCCTGGGTCTTGCTTTGTATAATAGATCCCAAATGCAGCAGGCAGCCCAGAGGAGTCCATGCCAGAAGCGAGTCTTTCTGCTGCTGATTAACTTCTGTGCCTAAAAGCCATGTGTTCATGGCGGATGATAAGCTTGTTGCACAAACACAAGTAAACCACACCGAGTGACTCTGGCATTAGTTCTGCACAAATCCCATGGAGAAGGATATTTGCCAAAAGGGAGGACAAAATTCCTGCCAATTTAGGCATGAATGAAATGCTTCGGGCTTATGTACATTCTCCCATACTAAAAAGGAGAAAGCATACTGCTGTAGGCAGCTAAACTACAGGGAAATATTATAGGCAGGCAGTCAGATAGTGCTAGGCCCTCAAGGAGAGGATGTGAAAGACAAGGTGACTTTGGAAGAGACAGACACTCCTGGTGTGAGCCAGACCTCAAGACAAAAGGGTAAACAAATGCAACCACACACTTGACTAGGGATGGGTCTCAGAGTTGGATATTATTAGCTATCAATCATCTTGAAAGAGTCACTAACCCAACCCCAGAAAGGAAGAGACCCTATTCCATATTCGTGACCTATGTGACTCCCTTCCTCATTTGGTTCTAGATTTAATCTATTTTACCTGAGCAATGGTTTTGTAACCTTATTGGTTGACCATAGTCTTGTCCCACGTCATGCCCAGCTCAGTGAGTTTCCATGTTTTCCACTTTAGACCTGTCTCACCACATGGTGCTACCCTATAAAGTCCCCCTGGAAGAGATAGCTTCCTGAACATCCTGCTCAGGTTCCCCCTTCTATCCTCCTCTGACACAGAAGCTATCTTTCCCCCAGTAAATATCTTTGGTTCTTAACCTGTGTTTGTTCCTAGGATTCATTGCTTGGTTTTAGAGGATACAAGCTCACCCCAGGTACCTCTCAGGTTGGAGCTTCATTCCCCTACAGCAATACATTTATAAAGCTAATTTTGATGTTATTCAGCCAAGGAAGTTGGATTGAGGGATTCTACATTCTAGGACTGGACATGGTCTAGACATGAGCCTCCTTCTCAGTAGATGCACATAAGTGCAAGTAAATTTAAAATTATTAACAATCAAAACATACATGTTCTTGTACTAGTTTTGATCAATATATTCATATCCAAATTAAATAGAAGTGCTATTTTGTGGAATACAAAAAGTAACGTTGACAATCCCGAAAACTTGAAAACTTCCAGACCAGTTCTTCCCTCCTCCGCCTTCAAACACAAATAAAATAAAATAGTTTTTAAAATTCTAAAAAGAAAAGGCAAAAGGCAAATCCCTGGACACAGCAGTGGTGTCATGACGGACTGCTCGTTTTACACTAATCTTAATTTTACTTTTTCTTCTTGTTTTAACGAGGACAAACACTATACCATTTAATTTTTCTAGAAGAAAGTATTTCTGGAAGAAAAAAGGTGCGACGAGGCCATGTGTGTGACAGCAGTCTCCGGACAGCAAAGCTGGAAGGAAACTGAGATCATTTCTGGGATCCCCCTTCCTGGTAGAGAGGGTCCCCTTGCAGCATCCCTGATGGATGGCCTGGTGCTTCTGTTGGGAAGGCTCGACCCTGAGAAATTCAGCATACACCACACTCACAGCCCCCGCCCGGAGGGGAGGAGGTCCGCTCCGCTCCGCTCCGCAGACACTGTGACTAAGTTCCTTTTCATTCCTGCTGTTTAGGATATCAAGGACAGGCACAACTTTCCTACTACATAGCAGTCTTTTTTTTTTTTTTTTTTTTTTTCCTAGAACTAAATTTATTGGTACGATTAGATACCAATAATGATTACATTCATTGAAGGAAACGTGTACCTGTACATTATGTTTCTTAGTTCTTCTTCTTTTCTATGTCCTTTCCATCTCTTCAACCCTTCTTCCCTTTTCTTATTCATTTGTTTCCATTTTATCTTTTTTGTTTTAAATGAAAGAATCTTGCAAGAACTTGGGCGAGTTTTAATGTGTGTCCTACTGGGGTCCTAAGTTGGACCCATGTGTTCACCTCGTGGGTTCTGTATGTCTCATGGTGTATCCGCCAGGTTTTTACTAGTGAAACAATTACAACACAAGGTGTACAGATGCATAAGAAATGACAACATTGGCTTCTGCTGGTCAGCTACAAAGTCTGGTGAGGAAGCTTGCAGAGGGCAAGCACCCTAGAGACTGAAGGATTCAGTCCAACATCTGGAGTCCACTGCAGTGACCATGCAAGTCCGTGGCACAAGGGTAATGAGTCTGCGCCAGAAGGCTGGAGTCTATACCAAAAGGCTGAAGGGTCCAAGGTAGAAGCCAAAGAGTATGCCAAGAGCTGATGTCCAAGCCTAGGCGAAGACTGCAGGTCCTCTGAAGCAATGGAACCCTTCCTCCTCCTTCATTTCCCTTTTATATTCTCTAAGTGATGAGCTACCCTAGGGGGCAGAATGGCTGAGCCAGTTTAGTTAAGCTCTTTAAACTTCTCATCTTAACACAATTGATCAAGCACTACACGTGAGCTCCATAGTCACTCTCTCCTGCAGGGATCCCATGTCCATCCTCCCTAAAACTCTGCATGTGGCCCTTGGTCAGTTCAGGATGCACAGGAATGATGCTTCTTACGACAAAGTTCCACAATGATTCTTTTGGCCAATACTTCTTTGGTGGGAAGTAGAGTGACATAAACTCTCGAAAACGTCTATATGTACATTAAGTTTTCCTATAGATTGGGCTTATTCTGGATTAGCAATGTGTGCCTCCAACATCTTCATATAACTGGAGAGTGTGGAACAGTTATTTTATTTACTTGAGGGCACAATAATCACCCATAACTAACTGTCTATAGCCAGGAGAATGGGGACATGAATAGGAAGGTTTTTATTTTTTCTTATTATTTCTCTCAAATTGCTCCAACAACTTCCCTTTTCCTATCCTTAGCAACTCCATTGCTATCTCCCATAGAATTCCCTGTCATTTCAATTAATAAATACTAAGTATCTATCTACATATATATATATATATATATATATATATATATATATATATATATAAACTTTTTTTTTTTTTTTTTTGCAGAACTGGGGATTGAACTCAGGTCCTTTTGCTTGCCAGGGAAGTGCTTATTCCACTGAGCCATCTCCCCAGCCCCCAGCAACCATTTAAAAAAAAATATTTATTTGGTACAGGGTCTTGCTGCACAGTTCGGACTTGTAACAATCCTCCTATCTTAGCCTCGTCAGTGCTGAGACTACAGGCCTGCAGCAGCATACCTGATTTTCATGGCCAGGATGGTGTGCCCAGAGCTCCAGGTCTTGCACAGCATTCAATAGTGGGAATTGAACCTGGGCTGCTGTATTTTCTAGGCAGGCACTTAGACCACAGTGCTGTCTCCCCAGCCCTAAAGCAACTCTTATACTTCAATTTAAATGACATCTTTTCTCCCACTGGGGCCAGATGAACCTCAGTTTTGGAAACGTGGAGTGGGAAGGATGCTTTTTTTCCCCCCCATTTCCTACTCCTTAGGAGAAAAGGAACAGCAGAGTGGGTCCAAAGGGTTTTGATTTGGCTTGGTATCCTTTGCACAGTGTCTACAGGGTCTCAGTGCACAGATCGGACTTGTAGTGAACCTCCTGTTATCAGCTTCCCAAGTGCTGGGACTGCAGGCATGGACCACCATGCCCAATCTCAGTCACCATCTCTGTGTGACTTGGCAGAGCCAGCATGGCACTCTGGTGACCGAACCCCAGCCACTGCACTCTGCCTTAGCAGGCTCTTTAGTCTGCTGAGCTATCAGGCCAGCCCATAGCTTGGCATCTTAATTAAAGCCCTGTATGAGTGCTTAATTCCTATGTGGTTAAGGATTGTGCTTCCTAAGAGTGGAAGACGTGATAAGGCTTGCATCAAGTCCAATCATTGTATCCCTTTTCCTAGCATTGCCTTCAGCCCTACCCTCCTGTCCCTTTTCTCCTGAGAAGTAGGAAAGGGAAAACGCATCCTTCCCACTGCAAGTTTCCTAGGATGCTGAATTCCTCATGGAAGGCTGCACATGTCATTCACATCTCACAAGACATCATTTTCCAGCTGGATCTATCACTCCATGGTGCCCTCCTAGTTTTCCCCCACAGGCAGGATGTCCAAAGCACTGTGGCCTTCGGAGTTCCTTTATCTAACAGGCAGTCTTCTTGGTTGGGATCAGAGTATGAAAGTCATTGTGCTGTCAGCCATACAAACAGGCCATGAGCCAGCAAGTAGACTTCCACAGCTTCTCTTGGCATAGTCACCCACCTTTGGTTTTCTTTTAGGTCTTTCCTCTAAGTCAGTTTAGCAAGTACATTGCCTGGCTCTTGCCTGTACCATCACCTTTTTGTAGACATGACGTGTCTTGCAATCTTGAAACTTGTCTTATTGAAGAATGGTGTTTTTGAAATAATTTTGCCTTCTGGCTTTGAGGCTTCTCTCTGTCAACAGCTAGAGGAATGCTTTTGTTTTATCATTAGATGGCCTATAAAAGAGCTTTTGTTACCTGTATTCTGGCAGTGTCTCTCTCAACACCAGAAGCAATGAGAAGCACAATGCCTTTCAGGAAGCACAGTCTCTCCCATTCCCTCTGCTTTGTAGATCTTTCCTGTAGTGAAGCATAGTCAATGTGCAGGTCAGGACTGGGTGTTGATGCTCTGCGATTCAGTGAGCTATCATGTGCTTCTAGCAAGTCTAGCTGCCTTTTTTCCCTCCAAAAATATTCTAATTTATCACTGAGATGGTACATTTCCATCATAGTGAATGATTATCTCCAACCAAACCCCATGAATTTGAAACAAATTTCTCTTTGAGGATATTTAGTTTGGAGTAATTCAGAAATCACTGACATTTAGACTGCACAGTTTACTCCTAAATTGCTTTCTTTGTTCTCTTACATTATGAACTTCTTTTTCATCTTTTTGTTGGTGTTAATGTTTTACTAAACCTAATGCTTTGGTTCTAACAGCATGATAAACTAATTTTATGTCTCTTTTCTTAAATCATTGAAATACAATAACTTTGCATTTGAGGACTAGACTACCATTCTTTGAGATTACCTGGAAAATTTAAACACTATTCCTGCAATACAATGGTATTGACATTATGAACTAGAACCTTCTAATTTATAAGCATTGATAAGAAAATTTAAACTGGGTGTAGTGGTGAAAACCTGCAATCCCTGCATTTAGGAAGCTGATGAAGGAGGATCAGTGCAAGTTTGAGGTCAGCCTGAGTTACAAAATGAACTCAAGCCCAGCTTAAATTAAGTGAGATGCTGTCTGAAAGAAACCCCACTACCAGAGGCCAGGGAGATGATAGCTCAGCAGCATTAAGTTTCTGCCTGGTAAGTGCAATGTGCTGAGTTCAAGAAAAGATCCCTCCAAAAAAATGTGTATTAAAAAAAAAGAAAGAAAATTTATATTTAACAAATATTTTTGAATAACAAAAAGCAATTCCTGAGTTTTCCAGGAAGGCCTGGGTTTTTATGGGTGATTAACAAGCTAAAAATTCTTTAAGTCAGCTCTCTTTATCAGAAATGGGCAATTTGTGAAACTTCCCCTATAAGCCAACTGCCAACATTAGAATAGACAGGGAGAACTTGTCAGTTCTATGTCTTGAGTCGTATGACAAGCAGAACCTCATTTTTTTATTGATCAGAGTCTGGAGTCTAGAGCTATACACACCTCACAGCTAGTGCTGAGCAGACATGAAGTGAACACATGTACACATTGATCACGTTATTGCACTCCAGACTCGGTTTCCTGAGAGAAGCTTCCTAGACAAGCCTTCCTCCTCAGCAGTATTCAGCGCAGCAGGCCAGGAAGCGTGGATGAGGACTGCAAGGATCAGTAATCGCTAGTCCTGTGATCCTAGGCCCAGCAGCATGAACCTGGAACCTGGCGTCCCTCCTCCATCTTTTTCTTTGTATGCTTGGTATAGCCCTTTGATGCATTTTAAGATATGTTATTATGAATCTAGAAATTAACCAATTAAAACGTTTATAAAATACAGACTTACAGTAACAGAAGTTAATTTATTGGTGAAGAAAAGAATATTTTGAAATAATTTTTGTGTGTGTGTGTGTGTGTGTGTGTTTTTGAGACAGGGTCTCTCTATGCAGTTCAGGCTGGCCTTAAGCTCACTTTGTAGCTCAGGCTGGTCTCGAACTCACAACAATCCTCCTGCCTCAGCCTCCCGAGTGCTGGGATTACAGGCATGCGCCACCATGCCCGGCCCTTGAAATAAATTTGGTACCACTAAGTGCATAGCGTTTATACATCTTGGTCTCCCCATTTCCTCAGTGTTCACATACTCGTTCAGCCCAGCCACTCTCGGACCTGCAAGCTCCAGCTATGGCAAGTGGCCCATCCTGGCACTTAATTTGTTAAACCTTTACATCCTATGTTAACAGCCGGGCAAGGGATACAAAATAGTACATAGATGCACAAATACCACCTCTTACAGCAATCTACAGTGTCCAGTAACATGCTGTACTGTACAAGATGGCAGCCCAGAGGCAGCAGGCTGAACCCCAGAGCTGGTAAGCACTGTACCCTGTCCTGCTCAGGCTGTGGAAGTACCCCTGAGATGCTCACAAAGTGGAAAAAAAATCACATAGCCAAACAGTTTTCAGGATGTGTACCATTGTCCAACAATACATAATCATAGTTATCAGCATACCAAGTTACATGCCATAAATATATACAATTTTTACTTATCCACTTTTTTATAAAAGACTCACCAGACAGTGAACACTGCAGAGTTTACTGAACATTTTGCAAGCTGGGGGAAAGGTTTACTTTGTAAAAAATTAATCTTCCCATCAGCCTCTGTATCTATCACTACAAGTCCTTTTGATTTTTCTGAGACTTCTTCAATATTCTGAGCTATTGTTTTTAGTTTCTTTATTTTTTATTAATTTTATTGAGAAAAGATTGCAATGAGACAGCTTCAAAACAGGTTGGTAGGACAGTTACAACAATTAATGCATTGTATATTGTCTTTGCAGTAATCATTCATAGCATAAGATGCAGACATGATACCCTACCCAGACACTATCTTTCTTCTTATTGAATTAAGAGAAAGTTGCTGGGCGTGGTGGTGCAGGCCTGTAATCCCAGCACTCAGGAGGCTGAGACAGGAGGATTGTTGTGAGTTCGAGACCAGCCTGAGCTACAAAGTGAGCTCAAGGCCAGCCTGAACTGCACAGTGAGACCCTGTCTCAAAAAAAAAAGACAAAAAAAAAAAAAAAAAAAAAAAAAAAAAAAAAAAAAAAAAAAAAAAAAAAAAAAAAAAAAAAAAAAAAACCAAAAAAAAAAAAAAAAAAAGAGAAAGTAGCTGTATATCTATTCTAACTACTTTTTATATACAGATACAAAATTGTCCTTCATTTGTATCTCCATTTTGTTTAGTTTTGTCAGAGATGGGTATTCCATTGCCATCAAATGTTGTGGGTGCATGAATTCAATAAAATATTCCAATACAGTCCAGTAGTCCACAATAGTAGTGGGTCATCCATAGGATGGGCAATGTCCGAATCTGTTGACTTAAGCCTTCCACAGCTCAGCATATTAACATGGCTTCACTTTTCATACCTCATTTCTACACTTTTTTGCTGGATGGTTAAGACCAAGATAAATTAAGACCTATATGACAAAAATGTAACTTTTGTAACTGACAAGGTCAGTCAAATCCCTTCAGGATTTACTCTGGAACCCCTACCACATTTTAGATTCTTTGTCAGTGTCAGACATCTGGATGAGTCATGGACTTTACTTGACCAATTTGCTCTCTTTTAAAGCCTGAATGTTTTCTCTCCATGTGACTCTCTTTAGGAACACACGACATCACTGATCACATTCCTCTGTGGCTCCATAATCTTCTTGATCAGAAAATTTGGAGGGGCCAGGGAGATGGCTCAGTAGAATAAGTGCTTGCCTGGCAAGCTCAAGGGCCTAAGTTCAATCTCTAGTTCTGTCAAAAAAAAAAAAAAGAAAAGAAAAAGAAATAAAATTTGGGACACAACTGAGTTAAATGATGTTACAGTATAAGTTCTGCTATGCCCTGAGTCCTCTCTAACTTTGAAAGGTTAGGCCCAAATTATTTCTTCTTTTTCCTTAGTGTTTGTGGACCTTTCCCATTTCTTTCTCCTTGTAAAGCAGAGTAATTTAACTATAGCCTACCACCTCCTTCATCTCAACCCATGTATCTGGTTTTCCTGTATTATGAAAAAGAGATAAATGGAGGAGGACCAAGATACCAGATGCATGAAGTGGGAAGAAGCCTTCAGCTGAGCTGACCACGGTCTTCCCATGAATGCTGAGAGCACCTAGGACTCTGCTGACAGAACGTGCTCTGAGCAGAGGCTGCGAGACCTTTCATCATCCATCCTTGGGGCTCATGGGACTTCATTTTTACTGTATTCTTGTGCCTCCGTCCTTCTTAGCAGCACAGAACTGAAGTGTTTCCAAAAGGAAAGAAAATCCCAGCACACATGTGCATTCATGCACAACTGAAATGGCTACGGAAAGGGCTTTTGTGGTTTCTATAACAACGAATGAAGCCAGGAATTGTATGTTTCTTTGGAACTTTTTTTTTTCAGAATCAGGGATTGAATTTAGGCCCTTGCGCTTGCCAGGGAAGTGCTTACTCCACTGAGCCATCTTCCTGGCCCAGGAATTATATGTTTCTTTAACCCTCAGCTTCATGCTTCCCATTGGGCCATCCCAGGTTCAGGGCCTGGGAAGAGTGAAGGCTAATCCTGGGGCCACTCCCCATTTACGTGTAAAATTCCCACACATTTATGGCATGAATGTGGATGGCGTAAAGGCCTTGGAGCATAGCACTGTGCCGGTGGCTTTATTTCTAATAAAGGGAAATCAGGAGTAATGTAGCACTATTTTCTGAAATCCTTGACTGCAATATCCCAGCTAGTATGAAAGCAAATACCAAAATAAAAAGAAAGTCGAGTAAACTAAATTTAGTCTTTATGAGTCACACCCTAAATCTGTAACATTTAGGGGCCGTGGGCCACTCCTCACACATTTCTCCAGAATTCTGTCTTTAATAGCAGTGTTCTAACTACACAGTAAAGTGATGTTTTTCTTATTCCTGGAAGCAAATAGAACATTTCTAATTATTTTAAAGTTGTGGTTTAAATCTGTAAATAACATACTTGAAAAAAATCATAATGATGACTATAAGATTTTTCATCAAGAAAAAAAGGAAGATAGAGTAAAACAGAAAGAAACGGAACATAAGGATTAAACAACAAAGAGGAGAGAAAGGAGAAAACATAGGGAAAAAAATGTTTGTGGGAAAAGCATGCAAGTCTATATACAGGATGGCTGAAGTGACTATGCTAAAAATTCCCAACAGGATTTTGGAAAATAGCAGTTAATGTGCAGCATTTTCACGTGACTGACTCTTTTTGCTGATATCTGTGATCTAAGCCACTACACTGAGGCCAGCAATGTGTAATACAAGAACCACGCTTGAATACTAATCATCTTGGTCTTCTAAATGCGCAACGTTTCTAACATCATATCAATTGTTACTATACTCTCTTTAAAATAATTTTTAAAAAAAGGATGAAAAAGAGAGACAACAAAAATTTAAGGTTTCTTGGAAGCAAGTAGTCATATTCAACCGTCCATCCAGTCTTACATAACTATATCTGTTAATCTGAGCAAAAGTGTGACAATAAAAATAAATAATATACTAACCATTGTTAATCAGTTATTCTTTTTATGTTTTTATTTTTTGGTTTTTAGGGCACGGTGTACAGGATCTTAATGTAGATTGGACCCGGAGTGATCTTCCTGTTTTACAGCCTCCCAAGTGCTGGTATTATAGCCAACACGCCCAATGTCAATCCCTGCCTCAGCACTCCTGGAGGCTGGGGCAGGCACAGCAGGCCAGGGGATCCAACTCTCTGCTCCTGGCCACTCTGTCTGTGTAAGCAGGTGCTTTAATCCACTGAGCTATTTGGCCGGCCCTTTAATCAGTTATTCTTGTTTTAAAAATCTATAGCATATGTTTTTTTTTTTTTTTTTATATTTTTATTTTATTGAAATACAAATGTCAATCAGACAGTTTCAAAACACCATAACCATACAGAGTCGATGAAATAATACATTGCAAACTGTTTTCATAATGTTTTGGTATTGTACAAGGTGCATACATGATATTATATTTACAGGTATTTATGTGGCTGAATTATATCACAGATTCAATAATTATTTACCTAGTGG
>PVKA01050708.1:0-12573 GCA_004027165.1 Ctenomys sociabilis | reverse complement strand
AGCCTCCACACTGCCTCCCAGAGCCATCCACAAGCCATTGGAGGTAAGTTAACTTCTGCAGATGGCTAAGTTGGTTTTTGTGGGTGTTGCCTGCTTTGCCAGCTTTGGTTTCAAAAGGAGACAAATTCCAAATCTGAGAAGCCCTCATTCTAGTGCCCCAAGGGCAGAGGACTATGCAGAATCTAATAGACTGCACAACCGCGTGGGGGGCAGGGCTAGGCTGTTTGGGGGAGGTTTTGCAGAGGCCCAGAATCCCGAGCTGCCTCTGGAAAGATGAGTAAGCTGTTCAGGTGGAGAAGTACTATGAAAGGCCAGCGAGCAGGCTGAACAAAGCCAATGAGGCATGGAAGTTCACAGTGAGTAATCCTGCGGCTTCCTCTGGGGGTACAGACTGCCTCGGGGTGGCGGTGGTGGGGTGGCTGGAGAGGAGGCTGGGCAAACCTGCCAGGGCTGGCTGGTTAAAAACAACTTAAAATTTTTGTGTTGGGCTGACGACTTGGTCTCCAAGTCAGCTGTCCCACCCCGTGACCTCTGCATGTGCCTGTGTGTACAAGTGCCAAGGTGGTTACCCCGTCCTTGCGGAGGGCTTCAGGGGTCAAGGAGAGTTGAGTTCCTCTCAGCCTTTAGGGCATCCAAAGTTTCGTAGGGCAACTGGACAGACACACATATAATCAGCAAAAACACACTCTTGGAAAATTACAGACAGTTCTTTAAGGGGAAATGGTAGATCAGGGATTGTGCGGCTGATTGGAAAACAAACTGGTGAGTCAGGGTGTCCAGTGAAGGCGGCTTAGAGCAGACCAAGATTAGAATAGATGACCGACACGGGGAGGAGGGACAGAAGGACAGGCCTGGGCAGTTAGGGAGCATCTGGTTCATTCTGGAGTTTCAGCAATTTGGAGTTGACGCACAGTAGAAGCTAAGTTTCAGCAAAGAGCTCAAAGTAACCGGGGTGTTGCTAATGGAGTTCTCGATTCTTCTTTCAATAAATATTTATTAGCTGGGTGCAGTGGCATGCACCTATGGCTCAGGAGGCTGAGTCAGCCTGGACAATAGAGCAAGACTCTGTGTCTAAGAAAATCATAAAAAATAAAACACATTTTATGGAGTGTGTGCGCTGCATGGAGGGCTGAGTGTACAGTCCAGTGGTAGAGCACTTGCTCTCCAAAAGGCACTTGGGGGTTGTGGAGTCAGCACTGAAAAACAAAATGTACTGAGCACCAGCTATACATTAGGCAGGACCCTAGTGAGCAACACAGGTGACTTCCCTGCCTTCAGTGAAGCTTATAGTGGCTGTGGTAAGAGACAGGCAAGAAACGGATAAATATTTTCATGTCAAGTAGTGAGAAGTGCTATAAAGAAAGAGCTATGTGAAGGATTAGCAGGTGAGAAGATGTCTCTGTTATACAGCATGGTCAGAAGGTCCTCTGGGCTCCCTCTGCCAAATCCCAATGAAGAGAAGGGAGATCTGGCTGTCTACCAGGATGGGAGCAGCCAGGAGAGGCCAAGAAGCCCCTCTTCTTCTTTTTTTTTTTTCTTTTTCTTTTTTGTCTTTTTGAGACAGGGTCTCCCTGCACCTCAGGTTGGCCTTGAGCTCACTTTTAACCCAGGCTGGTTTTGAACTCACAACTCTTCTCCTGCCTCAGCCTCCCAAGTGCTAGGTGCTAGGATTACAACTCTTCTTTCTTTACATTCATTTCATTTCTTTTTCTTTTTCTTTTTCTTTTTTCAGTTCTAGGGATCAAACTTGGGACATTGTGCTTGCCAGGCAGGCACTTACGCCACTGAGCTTTAGCCCTGGTCTGACGTCCATTTCATTTCATGAACACTGAATGTACTGTGTAACTCAGGGTTCTCCAGAGAAACAAGCTGTGAAGCAGGAATTCATGTATGTATGTATGTATGTATGTATGTATGTATTAGTGCATTAAGAATAAATAACTTTGAGCCGGGCGTGGTGGCACATGCTTGTAATCCCAGCACTCGGGAGGCTGAGGCAGGAGGATTGTTGTGAGTTCGAGACCAGCCTGAGCTACAAAGTGAGCTTAAAGCCAGCCTGAACTGCATAGCGAGACCCTGTCTCAAAAAAAAGCCAAAAAGAAAAAAAAAGAATAAATAACTTTATATTGGAACCAATAATCTAACAGAAAGGAAAGAGTTGAAAAGAACAGGGTGACAGAGGAACATGCAGGCCCTCCCTGCCTAGTGAACTGGGGGGAACCCCATGTCCCTGGGGACAGTTCCTGCTCAGTCTTCTGAGACCGTCTTCCTGGCTGAGCCTGCCAAAGAGGAAGTTGGCCAGGCCCTGTCAAGTACTCCACCAACCCCTTGAGCACCTGGACCTGAGGGCACAGGTAGTGGTGTTGTTTCTGTGACTGCACAGGGGTAGGGGACTGCTCCAGGTGGAAGGCACACTCCACGGCCTGGGCACTGCCATGGCAATCACCACCGTCGGGCTGCAGCACACTCCCTGGTGAGACCGGTCTGCACTCGTGAGACTTTAGCGAAGGAGTACTAGAAACGCTTCAGGGTCATGTCAAAGCATCAAAGTAGAGGCTGCAGACACGAGCTGCGGCTGGATCTGGATGTTGGCCATGTCCTTTTGTTCAGGCGGTACTTAGCCAGGGCCTAAGCTGTGAGGGTGCCGGAGTTAGCCCAGCAAGTGGGTAGCACTGGTGCAGGATGTAAAGAGGTCCTCCTGGTGACCCCAGGGAAGCTGAGGACACAGTTAGCCCAGGGCTGGCTCTGTGCAGAAGCTGAGGTAAGGTGAACCTGAAGCAAGGCACAGAGGGAAGGTTCCAGAAATAGTTCTCCCAAAAAAAACAGAACCGATGCGGGAAGGCAAGTAGATGTTGATTGATTTTAAGGAACTGGCTCAGCCATTATGGAAGCTGGCAAGTGCAGAACTGTGTGGTGGGCCAACTGGAGACCCAAGAAGAACCAGCGTTCGGTGCAAACCTGGAGGCTGGATGCTGCTCAATTTTGTCTTATTCCATTGAGCCATCTCCCCGGCCCCCAATTTTGTCTTGTACAGGACAGTTGGGTGACAGCAGGAGAAGGAAGGGATCAGTCTTTTGTTCTATACACAACTTCAACTGACTGAGTAAAGCCTACCCACACGACGGAGGTCAATCTGTTTTACTTGAAGTGTATCAATGTACTTTTTTTTGGTTTTTGTTTTGTGGTGCTGGGTTTGTAACCTAGGATATCACACATGCTTGGCAAGGGCTATACTTCAACCCTGTGAAGACAATTTGGGTGAGGATAACATTTACAAGCTGGGCATGGTGGCACACACCTGTAATACCAGTACCAAGAGACAGAAGCAGGAGGATCATTTCTATTTGATACCAGCGTGGACTGCATAGTGAGACCAAGTCTCTCTCTCTCTCTCTCTCTCTCTCTCTCTCTCTCTCTCTCTCTCTCTCTCTCTCTCTCTCTCTCTCTCTCTCTGTGGTACTGGAGATTGAACTCAGGACCTTTCACTTATCAGGCAAGCGCTTATTCTACTGAGCTATCTTCCTGGCCCAGAGACCAAGTCTCAATGAAAGAAAAAAAAAAAAAAGGCTTTTGTCATTACATAGAAAAGAAGGTTTATTACATGAAGTAGTATATTAGGCTCTTTCATGCTGTCATTTATTTGAATTCCTGTGACCATAATTTGATTTAGATATTATTATCTCCATTTTATAAGCAGGTAGTTTAAGGCAGGGAGAGGCCACTGGTAGGTATCAGAGCCAAGACTAAAACTGGGAGTTCTGTGATTCCAAGAAGCACCTCATTCTGGTGTCCTACGCACTGTCTGGAAAATCTTGAGTCATAACTGGGCCTGGGTCACAGAGGCTGGAAGTAGATTGGAGGCTGAGGACGGGAAGGAATGGGGGCCCTGGAGCTCTTTCCCATACCCTAAAACACCGTGTGCCTCAGACACCGTGTGCCTCAAGACACAGACTCAGGCATGCCTCAGCCTCAGAAACCCCTGGAGCCACTTGAGGGCAGCCCTCTGAACAACTGTTGACTCAGAAAAGATGATGGTGGTGTTATTTTCTGTAGGATCTAGCCAATGTGGACCTGGCCTTCTCTCCAGTTCCCCAGATAGCACATGCAACCTCAGCCTCAAGCAGAGGGGGACCTTTCTACCTCTTCTGGCTCCCTTGAAGTAAGAGGGGTTCTCAGAGTAGGTCTCCTCATAGGCCAAATTTAGGTTTGTGACGTTATCTCTACCTGTGATTATAGTCACACTATTACTCCAGAAGAGTAGAAAGGAGAGACTGACCATCAATTACTGTAACTTTTATTATTAAATTTAAAAATACATACAAGTGGCCTTTAAGTGATAAAACAGAATGTACAGT
Source organism: Ctenomys sociabilis (assembly GCA_004027165.1). Classification (NCBI taxonomy): domain Eukaryota; kingdom Metazoa; phylum Chordata; class Mammalia; order Rodentia; family Ctenomyidae; genus Ctenomys; species Ctenomys sociabilis. Next base: position 8,218 of record PVKA01050708.1, on the reverse strand, counting down.
TGCCTGTGGTGGAAAAACTTTTACAAATCCTGTAATGATTTTGTGGATATTATAATTATTTTTAGTTTTGGTTTGTTGAGACAGGGTCTCATTATGTAGACCAGGCTGGCCTTAAACTTCACACTGATCCTTCTGCCTCAGCCTTCCGAGTGCTGAGATTATAGGCATCTACCATACCTAGCTTGTAAATACTATAATTATACTGTATTGTAACTTTGTGTTAAAAAGTGTTAATTTGCTAAATATAGACATGCCTGTTTTTCTCCTTTTGGAGGCAAGGGAGGTACTAGGAATTGAATCTAGGGCTTCGTGCTTGCCACTGAGCATTATCTACAGCCTTTTTATTATTATTTGTTCATTTAATAGCACTGGACATTGAACCCAGGACCTCTGCACTGAGCTGCAGTCCCAACCTTCTTCATTTTTTTTTTTTTTTTTTTTTTTGCAGAACTGGGGATTGAACTCAGGACCTTGTGCTTGCCAGGCAAGAGCTTATTCTACTGAGCCAACTGCCCAGCCCCCCCTTCATATTTTAAAACAAGGTCTCTCTAAGTCTTTTAAGTTGTGTAGGCCGGGCTCCAACTTGCAGCTCTTCTCCCTCAGGTGTCCAGAGTGCTCAGATTATAGGTGTGTGCTACCATGCCAGGCTCATCTCCATCCCTTAAAAAAAAAAAGCCAGGCTTGGTGGTGTAGAATCCCAGCACTCGGGAGGCTGAGGCAGGAGGATTGTTGTGAGTTTGAGACCAGTCTGAGCTACAAAGTGAGCTTACGGCCAGCCTGAACTGCACAGTGGCACAGTGAGACCCTGTCTCAAAAAGACAAAAAAAAAAAAAAAAATAAAATAAATAAATAAATATATATATATATAGTACAGGATCTCTCTACACAGCTTGGACTCATAGTGCTTCTCCTATTTTCAGCCTCCCCAGTGCTGGGATTACAGGCGTGCACCACCATGCCTGGTTTCAGTGGCCAGCTGAGCGTGCCCTGGGTCACACCAGCACATATGGTGCAGGAGATCGAAACCCAGTCCCTCTGCTTGCCTATGCAGGTGCTTAGTCCATTGTCCATTCCTTTTGAGATAATTAAGTTGCTCAGACTGGGGTTGGATTTTATAGCTCTCCTGCCTCAGCCTCTTAGGCTGGAATGGTTTTTCTTGGATTCTGAGTATACATGGAACCTCCATGGACTGCAGCGACCTGGACCTCTCTCCAGTTAGCGGAAGGCCTGGCCTGTCACTCAGGCAGCGCTCAGTGAGACCCATGCAGCTAGGAGTTTCCTGCCCAGGCCTACTGCTGCCGAGATGGACATGGCTGCCTCTCAGAGCCCAGAGAAAGCTCCGTACCATGCTCCTGGCAGTAGCCAGGTCTATAACTCTTCACTCTTGACCCTTCACCCCAGGTGAGGAGGTGTTTGCCCCCAAGAAAGGAGCTTCACTCTTTGTTTCTGCAAGAACCCAAGAAACAGTATATATTGTGCTATTTCTGCTTGGGTGGCTACCTTACAGCCCTGGGGGGGGGGGCTGGATTTGGGAGCCTGATCATGGCAGAGTCTCTGTTCCTCACTCCAGAACTTCCAATTCACCAGGAGGAAAGAAAGTACCTGAAGGGAGCAATTGACTACCCCCCAATGGTGCCGGCACAAGGATTCTGCCCAAATCGATGGAGTTTGTGCATGTGGCAGGGCAGGCTGGAGGTCCCCCAGGGCAGGGCCTCCGCCTCCCATTCTTTCAAGGGGTTCCCACAGCGCAGAGGGCCTAGCTCCGCGCACAATGAGTTTCAATGAGGCTTTTGACTGAACCTTTCCCCTTTGTGTCTGTCTCTGGGTCTCTCAGCATCTCTGTCTCTCAGGATCTCTGGCTTTCTCTTGTTTCCCAACATCCTTCCTGAGCCCCTGGGGAGCAGAACTGGGAGGGGGGGGGTCTGAGCAGTGGGAACAGGACTGTGTCCTGTTCTCACCAAGGACAATAAGGGCCGGAAAGGGCTGGAGCCAAGGCCTGGCGCGGACTCCCCTCGCTGCCTGCCCTGGGCACCCAGTTCCGCCTTGACCTGCTAGTTTGTCCTAAACCCAGGCACCCTTCCGATTGTACCAGTTCTGGAGCATCTGGCGCTACCCGGGTTAGGGAGACGTACTTGCCCTCGAGCTCACCTTCACAAGTGGCATCATCGTCCTCCCCAGGGAAGACCTCTATAGGCTGAGAGGTCTCCCTGACACCTCCCCTCCCCTTCCCTTATTTACTCCTGTTTCCGGAGCTGGTGGGGTGGGCCGGCGCCAGAGGGTGTTTTGGCCACGTGTGAGCGAGCCAGAGGAAACATCTGGCTTCCCTCTGTCATCTAACCCAGAGAGAGACACCCCTCTATCATTTAAGTCTCTTACCTGGGCTGAAGCAGAACCTTGGGGGCCTGGGTCCAACAGGTTAGACTTCTGCCCTTCTTTACCCTCCAGCTTCATAAGGGGAAGCCACAGTGTCCTCACACCCCCTTTCTTAATAATGGTGCTTAGGTGGCTGGGATATCCTGGCTAGAGTTAATTGGCAGGTCAGGTGCAGCAGCCTGCAATAGGGACCACAGAGATAGGCTGGGTGGAGAGCTGCACCCGGCGCCAAACTGCCTCGTAAATGTACCCCTTCCTGGAGGAACAGCTCATTAGTCCTGGGCCTCATGCTGCCCCTGGTCCTGCAGTACGTAGCACCAGATGCCCAGACCCTTGGCACTGCCCTGGTTTCTATTCTCTTGGTCCTTTCCACCCTCTCTGATCCATAAAGTTGATGTGGCTGCCTGGCTGGCCCAGGCCAGCACTCACTGTGGAAGGTACAGGGCACTCAAGGTGGCCCTTTTCTGCCCCCTTCCCTGAACTGTGATGCTCTCAGGCCCATTACAAACAACATCCCCTCCTACAAAGGGTCTCACACCTGACAGTGGCCCACTTCCCAGCAACCTCACTAGGTCAACTGACATCTCTGGGAGCCTCTGCTCTCCACCCTACTTTGCCTCTACTCTCAGCAGAGTAGGGCCTTACACCCTCCAGACCTAGCCTCTTTCCAAGCTCCTCCAAGGTTGGCTCCCACACCAGGACCCAGGAAGAAACCCTTCTGGTCCACAGAATTCTTTGCAAGGGAAGGTTTCGCTATCTCATTGCGCCCTCTGGAGGCACTTTGGGTGAACTGCAGAACACTCTCAGCCAGGAATAGAAGGGGCAAGGTTCTGGGGTTCTGGCTACAAATGGGAGAATGGTCTGTAATCTATGACCAGGAATTCCTTTGACTCCCTTCTCTACCTTCACTGGGTCCTCTTTCCTACCTCAGCAACTCCTTTGTACCAGATTTTGTTCTAGAAGGATAGCATGGCAGGTTTCTTCAACCAATCCACTAGTCCATTGCCTGTTATCAGGGACTGTAGACGATGCAAAGCTGATTGAGACAGGTGCACACCCCACCCATCAGGGAGGCAATGCACCCTAAGGGACAGGCACTCTGGATGGAGTTTCTCAGGACAAGACCTGAGTGGCCACCCACCTTACTTCATCAAGGCTGGCTCAGAGGTTAGTACCATTGATCCTGTCATCCAGCCAGGCAGCCACATCAACTTTATGGATCAGAGAGTGGGAAGGACAAAGAGAATAGAAACCAGGGCAGTGCCATAGGGTCTGGACATCTGGTGCCAACTACTAATACACTTTGCTAAAATGTAAGTTCTTAATGTACTGACTGTAAAGCCAGATATTCTAGTACATGCTTGTATTCCCAGCAGTCAAGAGGCTGAGGCAGAACCGTTGCAAGTTCTGGGCCAATGGGCTACAGGGCGTGTGTTCAGGGCTAGCCTGTACTACAAAGCAAGATCCTGTCTCAAAAAAACAAGAGCTGGCAAAGTAGCTCGACAGACTAAGCACCCGTCTAGGCAAGCATAAGTGTTCGATCACTGGCTGCATGTGCTGTGCAGACCCCAGCCCCACCCCTGGGCTCGCTGAGCCCGCCACTTAGACCTCGTGGAGGTGCACATCTGTAATCCCAGTGCTGTGGAGACCAATGACGGCCTGACAAGATCAACATCCTGAGTCTGAAGCAAGCAGAAAGAAAATGGGCTTGGGAACTAGCTCAGTAGAATAAGCACTTGCCTGACAAGGGCCTGAGTTCAATCCCTGGTTCCACCAAAAAAAAAAAAAAAAAAATTATGTTGGCTGGGGGGCACGAATGAAGTACCAAAACAAAGAGGTTGGGATGGTGATGATTAATCTGGGGAATCTATGAACACAGACACCTTCACTCTGGAGTAGAAGGTCCAGCGGGGCACCTTGTAGACTTCCAGCAGAAGGGGCAAGGGGCCCAACAAAGCCTCACGTGCACCCTATGGCACACTGAGAGGCCTCTCTTGCAAAGTGCTTGGCAGACAACGCTCAATAAATATTCAATAAAATAAACCTCAGAGGAAGGGAAGACACACCATCCCCAAGGTCTGCAAAGTGTAGGTGACCATCTGTTTATCCAAAGGGGCTGGGGATACAGCTTGGGGGCACAAAGGCCTGCCTGGCAAGTACAAGGTCCTGAGTTGGATTCTTATTACCAAAAACAAAATATTTTGTGTATTCAAGCAAGTACTCACAGATGGAATCCACAATATATCATAACTCACAGAAGTAAAAAAAAACTTTATTGGACATTGTTAGTTCCTTTTCTTGCCCTTGCTGGTGACCTTGGCTGGTGTGAGGACTGGAGCTGTTGCCTGGTACAGGGTAGAGGAGATCTTGTTGATGTAGTACAGACCGACCATGGAGAAGATGAAGCTGCAGGTTGAAGACAGAAAGATGATAGCATCAATAAGTGTGCTGCTAGGCTACTGCAGGGACAAGGATTCTTCATGGAAAGAACCCTGGGAAAACAGAAGGGGGAAGGGTAGAGGAGGGAGAACAGAGGCAGCAGTACAGGGCAGAGGAAGGCTGGCACCATCACAGTAGGATCCCATGCCAAAAAAGACAAGGTAATACGATGCACCCTTACCCAGCTGTCAGACACATACCAGGTGGTTACACAGACTCGATGGATGAGGCCAGATGCAAAGAGAGCCAACAGGAGGCACAGGAGAACTAGAGGCAAGAGTAGACAAGAACAGTCATGTGGTTGTCTGAATGGAAATACCAGGCATTAGTACAGAGACCAGGAGAAATCCATGCTTTGTACCTACTCTACCCCAAATCTCAATAGTTTGTCCCCCATAAAAAGGAAAAACAAAAGGCAATGCAGACCCTGAAGAGCAATACTTACTACCATTTAGAAAAGAGGGTTACCACCACTCTCCAATAGAAGCAGCAAGGGAGAACCGACTTATTAAGTTACTGACCAGTGATAGTGACACAAGTTGAGGGTCTTCCAGGACACAGGGTGGAGGGTAGTGTGTGGATATATCCATTTACAGAAGCAAAAAAGGATATTAGGACATCAGATCATCTCATAATGAGCCAGGCATGGTGGCACAAACCTGTAATCCCAACATTCAGGAGGCTGAGGCAGGAGGCCAGCCTGAACTATATAAGACCCTGTCTCAAAAAAGATCATCTGGTAATGAGAAGTAGGGCAGAAAAGTCAAAGAGAAACATGAGCTTTGCCACTGATGTCAGGCACGGTGGCACCCACCTATAATCCCAGCAGTTGGGAGGCTGAGTCAGGAGAATCACCATGCGTTTGGGGCTAGCCTAAACTATATGGAGAGACTCTGTTTCAAAAAACCAAAACAACAAAAAAAGAAGTAAATGACGATGATATAGAAACAACATTGACAGAAGTCTGGCGTCCACTGGATGGAAGGAGCTCTGGAAGCTTGTGATTGGGCTTAGTGAAGAAAGCAAGACCTAGAATCAGGCAGGGAAATGAGGGTAAAAATGATGGATCTTTGTTCTGCTCTGTGAAGCTTTCACAGGAGAGGGCGTCTGCTGCCAATGTTTGAGCATGTGGCATTCTTTAGGTGATCTGGCCTTGATGCCTAATTTGCTTTATAAACTTAATTAAAGCATCCATTCTATATCACATGAGTAATTAAACATGGATCATTCCAAACAGAAAATAATCTAGCAGGTATCACAATTTGGTCAGGATTCCTGCTGCCATAAAACTTAGGCATTGGGCTGGGGAGATGGCTCAGTGAAATAAGTGCTTCCCTGGCAAGCGCAAGGGCCTGAGTTCAATCCCTGGTTCCACCAAAACAAAAACAAAATCCCTAGGTATGTCTAATACTGAGGATCTGAGCAATTTCTTCAAATGACAGAATCCACTAATACTAGATCGACTTCTCACAAAAACCCTTCTGTGAACTTGGCCCTGATGCTTTTGGGGGTAGGCAGGAAGAACACCTCCTGAATGAAGGTGGGTGCCAAGCATCTGCCCAAGCTTGCTTATTCTCCTGAAGCCTCCCTGGCAGCTGGCCAGAAGGCAAGTTTCCTGCTCCAGAAGACTCCTCTTCCAGCTCCACTGTCGGGAGCTAGATAAAATGCTGGGTCCAAATGCATCATCTGTCTTCAGTGTGTTCTGGTAGGCATACATCTCTTTAACAACTTTTACTTTTTTGAGACAGGGTCTCACTCTGTAGTGCAGGCTGGCCTTAAATTCACTATGTAGTTCAGGCTTGCCTTAACTCACAGCGATCCGCCTACTTCAACTTTCCAGTGTGCAGAGATTACAGGAGTGGACCACCACATCTGGCTCTCCTTAGCAATTTTTACCACCTAAACATCCAGAAATTGAATATCGTATCATGTTTGCAGGAGGTGAGAGAGAATGTTCAAGCAGTCAACCCCCATGTTCGCACTTACTCTCGGGGAAGATCTTTGCTTGGAATCCTTTGCCAAAGACCAGGTTCTCCAGATTATTGAAAGCCTGGGTATTGGAGTTAAGGAGAACGGTGGGCAAGGGTCACAGGGCTACGTGGGGAAGGGCAGTAGCCTACGTAGCCCATCCTCCCCTCCAGCACTCGCACAGGGAGGATACGGTGAGAGAGAAGACGAAGAGGCCAGAGCCCAGCAGGCCGCCCTGGATGGTGAGCCACTCTGTGGAGGCCAGCTGGCGGCTGTACATCTGCATCCCGGCGAAGAGCAGCAGGGACAGGAGGGAGGACAGCGCCAGCGAGGTGCCAGTGCCCACCACTGGCAGGCATTAAGACAAGGGATGGAGTCAGCGTGGGGCTTCTTAGGGCCCCGGCCGCTTTGGCGGGTCCCGAAGCGACCACTCCCAAGCTCCCGGGTCCGCAGCCACACCCTAGCTCCCCACAGCCCATGGGCACCCCGGTGATCCCCAGCCCCAGACGCCCCGATTTCTCCCATTCCATGGAAATGCCCGCTCCCAGAATGAAGCCTAGGACACGTCAGCTTTACTGGGAGAGCCGGGAAAACTGACCCGCCCCCACTCCGACCCCAGCCAGCCCATCCCGGGGGTCCTGCGGGTCCCGTTACCCATCATGCCCTGCCAGTGGTTCCAGTCAGCGGGTCTAGCCAAGAATGGGGAGCTGAAACCGGCGCGAGCCCTGTGCGCGTGCGTGAGCGCCCTGCTCCCACTAGCTGCACTCCGTCTCTTCCTCCTTCAGCCTCCTGGCATCTGGCCGCAGCGCCCTCTCCCGGCACGGAGGAAGCAAGTCGTCAGAGAGCATCCCTCAGCCACCGCCCTTGGTCCCTCGCTCGTCTACCTGGCGTATTGGCTGGTTCCCAGGACAGCTGCCCTATGTCAAGTCCTTGGGCCCGTAGTCTATCGCCTCGAGCCCACCTCTGTCTTTTTATCCACTCATTTATGCCATCTGTAGTGCACGTTCTTCAAACTTCCCTATCCTATACTCTTTGCTTTAACGTCTCCTTGCCGAACCCCAAAACGTAGCGGCTCCCCACCTGAAGCTCATCTTCCTCTGAAACTAACCTTCGATTCATACGGTTAAGACTTTGGGGCTAGTGAAGAATTCTGATATAAGGAACGCCCCCCCCGCCAATACCTTTCCACGTTACCCAACCCCCCCCCATCATTTTTCTAGAACCATGAGAACCACGTGGGGAGAACTATTTCCCACCCCCTACCCCCGACGAGCGCTGTTCGAGGCTGGTCCCTGGAGCATGCGCAGTGAAAGCTCACCCCCACCCCTCCCCACACCCCCACCCAGCTCCTGCATCGAGCCCGGGGTTCGCAGCCGCAGCCAGGATCGGGCACCCGGGGGCGGGCGGGCACGGTAGGGCCATGGCTGAGGGTGAGGAT
>PVKA01050707.1:0-12579 GCA_004027165.1 Ctenomys sociabilis | reverse complement strand
ATTATTGAATCTTTGATATAATTCAGCTACATAAATACCTGTAAATATAATATCATGTATGCACCTTGTACAATACCAAAACAATATGAAAACAGTTTGCAATGTATTATTTCATCGACTCTGTATGGTTATGGTGTTTTGAAACTGTCTGATTGACATTTGTATTTCAATAAAATAAAAATAAATGGAAAAAAAAATATTAATGAGGCAGTTTTAAGACACCTTAACAGGATGGATTTGATAAATTAATACATTGCAAACTGTTTTCATAATGTTTTGGTATCATACAAGTTGCATACATGATATTATACTTATATTATTATAGCAGATGTCTCTTATCAGTAAATTAAGAGAGTGTAGCTGTTTACATATCTTACTTTTTATACCTGAATTGCATCAAAGATTCAATAATTAATACTTTCCTCCTTGTTATTTTCCTAGTGGTTGTCCATAGCACTAGAAGCTGACATAATATCCTGTTCAACCACCATTAATGCAAATCTTGCCTCTCACAGAATTATGTAGAAGCATGGCATATCTATCCCAACTGTACACACACATCATGACTCTTCCTTTCTGTACCCCTTCCTTTGTCTACACCTGTCAAAGATGGGCACTCCACTGTCATTCAACCAATTTAGGTGCCTGAACTCGACGACACAATCCAACACAGTCCAGCATTCCACAACAATAGTGAGTTATCTGAAGAAGCTGTCAACCATAGCCATTTACAGCTGAACTTTATTATTATTATTATTATTATTTCAACTTATTATTATGGCCCTGCATTGTATACCTAATTTTTATACATTTCTGCTGGATGGTTAAGATCTAAATATGTTTTAACTTGCATAATTTTTTACTGGGGGTTACTGGGAAACTCAAATCAATCAGTTGATACACTTGCCTTTGCAATTTGGACATAAATACTAATGTAGCCTCGTTCATCTCCATAGGAAGATGAGGCCAGGGAACATCAGTACAGTGTATGATTGTGATTTCATAGATCTGCACAGCGGAAGTTGCGGGGCTTTTGCTGAAGTCAGTGTCTTCCTCTTCTCCCTAAGCCAATGGCCTGTAATACCTCCCTCTCTTGCAGGACTTGTGTCTGTGGAAGGTGACAGAGGCCACGTGCTCCACTTCTGTGCTGGGCTGCTCGAAGTCCCCATGGTAGTATCTTGCATGTTTCACCTCACAGGCGGTGGAAATGAGGCTATCTATAAAGAACAGTACCATGCCCTAAGATGGTAGAGCCTCCTTTGAGTCTGACTTCTTGATATTTGCTGGCTCTTCATCCATATAATAAGAAATAAAACTTTGGTGTATTTGTATTTTATACTTTTGTAAAGTTGTTTGCTGCAGCAGTTGCCCTAACATACTACAACTATTGTAAGCCTCTTTTAAACATAAGACACCTCTTTCATATTTCTTCTAAAGGGTTATTTACTCATAGTGCCATAGGTGTAGTTGCTACATGAATAAATAGGACTTTTGGGATTTGATCGGAAGGTCTTTTCTATTAATCCTTTTCTGTTCCTTTATATCTTCTGAATAGCAGTGCCCTTTCCCTCCCATGTTTACAAACCAGGGTAAACCACACCTCTTCTCTGTCTACAGGCAATGTCTTGTGCTTCTTTACTATGGAGAACCATGGCTCACTTAGGAAATTTTACATGTCCACTCCAGTGTGGTAATTAAGGTCTCTAGCTTCATAGGAGGGCCCATTTCACTTTTCTATGTCCTCTTCTGCTAGGGCTGCATTGTGCATGAGTCTCCTCCGGGGAAAGGCAGTGTTTCTGCTTTCCTGTTTTCTCTTAGCAGCTGGGTTAGGATAGAATGTGCAGTATGGGAGCTGGTGGGCCTGGAATCCTCTATGGAAAACAGGAAAGTGTTTGCCTCTTAGGCATGATGGCCTGAGCATCATTTGTATCTGTTGTTCTGTGATGAGGCTTTTTCACATGCCCTTTGGAGACTCCCCATGACTGGCATATTCTCTTGCCTTTAATTGTATTATCTGGATATATGAATCCCTACCCTAATTTTATTCCTCTTGAATCCATAAACACCAATGCTCTGTCTTCAGGTTCTGTTAAGTTCTTGGTAGCTTTTCAGGAGAACCATTTGGAAAAGACCTTCAGAGACTTTCTCTTTGATCTCCTTTGATGCGCCACACCCTGAGCATGTCAACAGAACATAACCACTTCTTTGTCCACCACCAAGGCAGCTATCCAGCTTGTTTTTTTTGTTTACCATAGTTCTAAAATGAGAACACACCGCCAGTGCACCGTGGAGCCACCCAGCCCCTCTAACTATAGGGACACTAATGAAGTCTCGTAAGTATGACTCTCTCTTGAAGGTTGATGACAGTCAGCAGAGGATACTAAAGCATTTCTACTTCCCAAAAGATTCTCATCACAAATCTCTCTCTTTTCTCTTCACACTCGTACATCTTAAAGTGAACAGGGATACAGGGTCACTAAAGCCATAATGCTAACCTCAACATATCCTCAGAAATTTTGAATCTTGATTGTGTACCTGAATCTGGGATCCAATGTAATTGTAACTCAGATATAACCTTTAACTGAACATCCTGCTACGAAGATGTAAATTATATTTGTATAAAGCAGCATGAAAAAGTGGAAGGCTTAGCAAATAGGCAGGAATTGAAACAATGAGCACAAGTCAGTACTTGTTGACTCATTTGAAACACACTGAGTCTATTAAATAACAACTTCAGAAAGAGATATTAGAAGTAGAGGGAAGTAGAAAATGTAGTCACTGCCTTCGTGAACCATATGGGAAATGTCACTAAGAACTATAGTGAATATTCGCTTTAAAAATTACCACAGTAAAAGACACATTGTTGGGAATCCCTCTCAAAATACTCTCCCTATTTTGAGCACAGTTATTCCATTGTTTTTGCCACTTTTTGAAGCAGTCCCAGTATTTCTTGCTTGTGAGCATCACTAGTGGCACTGTCATGACTCCCTTGAAGTCCTGGATCTATCACAGAAGTTTTCACTTAATGATCATTTTTGACTTTGGGAAAATGCCAGAACTTCCACTATGAGGACACATAGTGTTTTGACAGAAATCACCATAAACTCTTTGAGTCACATAAGGATACTGAGGCTGTCATGGAAAGATGCTCAGGAAATGCCGCTTCTAGAACTGCTTTAGAAAGTAGCAGAACACTGGCTGTGTGTTCAAAGTGAAAAGGATTAGTGGTCATGCACCTTATACAGTAATTAATTTTCAAAATTTTAAACATTCACTGCAGTTGTTTGTTTTTTTGCGGTACTGGGGAGTGAACTCAGGACCTTGCACTTGTCAGGTAGGTACGCTATTCTACTAAGCTATGTCCTCAGCCCTCACTGTAGTTTTTGACTAAAATTTTAGAAAGGAACACCAATATTAACTAAATAAGCAGACAAAATAATGTACAAATTTACTAATGAGAATTGTGTGGAGAACATTATAGGGTATTTTTAGGGAGAAAAGAGAAAACACCTGATTAAGATAAAAGGTTTTTGGAGAAAGCTTGCTTCGAAGTGGAGGCAACCAGAAGCAGACTTGTGAGGAGAATGCTTCAGAGGGAATGAAAACCATCTTTAAAGTTTGAAAGGTTACTAATAGTATAGTGACTTTGAAAAATTAAAAGAAAATCAGAGAGCTCAAAGGAACTTTCCCAGTTGGTAGCATTTTGCTAGCCATGTAGAAGATTCTGGATTTTCAACCTTAAAGCAATGGGAACCCACAAGGAAACATTAAATCTGAGAGCAATGGAATCAGATTTGTGCCGACACGCTGACTGTGAGGAGTCTGTGGGGGCTATAATAGAAACACTGAATTGAGACTGTAAAAACATGTCCAGAGCTCTGAGAAGTGTGGAGTGAAGACACACATGTGGGAGCTGATGCCACAGAGGAATAATCTGGAGGCTTAGAAAAGGAGCAGCCAGTGAGAGGAGCGGAAAGCCAAGCATGATTCACCTGAATCCATGGAGACAGTGGCTTGGCCAACAATACTGCATTCTATGAAATATCACATGCAGGAAGGAATCAAAATATGCCCATTGGATTTTGCAATGTAACAGCTACAACTGACCTTGGTGAGATGTTACAAGAGGAACACTAGCATAGCCGTATGAGACAGAGCTTGAAGACATGTTATGGAGTAGATAGCGCCATCCCAGGATCAAATAAGGAACTGCACAGTTCATAGAAAAATAGAAAATGAGATATAGGAAGAAGAGCTTGCAAGTAATCAGGAATCAGCATTCCTGAAAATGAAGTCAGGAAAAAGTACTACATGCAGAGAATAAACAAACACAAATGGCCAATAAGTACATGAAAAGATGTTTGCCATCACTGGCCACGCTGGAAAGGCAAACGAAAATGACGCTGAGAGCCCATCTCACTCAGGAAGAATGGCCGCCATCAAGAAACCCACCAATAACAAGTGCTCATAGGGCAAGAACACTTCTTTAGTGTTGATGGGGTTGTGAACTAGTACAATTGCTATGCAAATCAGTATGCAGATTTCTCAGAAAACTAAACGCAGACATTTTATTGGACCCAGCTGTTTTCCTTCTAGATGTCTTCCCAAATGAATCAAAGACGTCATACTACAGTGATATCCGTGTGTCCATATGCATAGCAGCACAATGCACAGCAGCTAGGTCTTGGGCTCAACCTGTGTCTATCACAGGTGCATTGAGAAAGAAAATGTGTTTGTACTCAGTTTTATACATTATTCTGCTATAAAGAAGGATAGGCTTAAGTCATATTAATAGAAAAATAGATGTACTTTGAGATAATACTAAGTAAAATAAATGAGACACACAAAGTTAAATATCCGATGATTTCTCTTATGTGAAAAATTATCTACATGTATGATATATGCATGTATGTATCTATCTATCTATATCTTAATATCACAAAAGACAGATAATAGGAAAAAAGAGAGGAAATAAATCACAATCCAGCACAACATATAAGAAGGTGAACCTTGACTAGTATAGTTCTCTTACATGTTTCATATGCTCTTTGGCCTCTTGGTCTGGTTCTCAATCTGCATATATGACAATTAACTTTACAAGGTCTTAGTAGATAACATGAATGAATCTGATGCGGGGATAAAGAAAGAGAGGGTGGAGCGAAGGGAAAACACAAATTGAAACATGCTGTGTGCATGAACCAAGTCCCCACAGTGAATGGAAATCACTGTATACTGCAAACATATACTAATAAAAGTCAAAAAAGAGAGAATAAAGAGCAGTTCAGAGCTAAAGAGAAAAACAGCCCACAGTGATTGTTCAGAAAGATTTCACTTTTGGCGAACCAGATGAGTCAGTAGAGCTGTGTGAGGGAAGGGGTGCAGGAATGAGAGCCCGCAGCTTCCATAGCACTCTGTGGCCACCCTCTCCTCGCCCTCTTTCATGTGTTCTGTTGTCCAAGCAAAGCTGAGGGAGAGGAGAGGACTCAGCGGTCAGTCTACACCTGACGCTCACACCCAGTTGGAATTCATTGGAACAGACGCTGGTGACCTGCAGCTCACAGCGCTGACCAGGGCCGCTGAGAATCAGGCCTCGGCCTCATGACTGATGTCCGCCTCGTGGCTGTCACTCTTTAGGAGCTGCTCAGGCACCGGCCAGCCACCAGCCCCCAATCCTCCCGGGGCAAGAGGACTTCATAAAAGACATTTGATTATTCTCCACACAGCAGCCAGGGGCTGTATACCCACTTCAATAAAGACAGCAAACACGAGCGATCTTCATACAACATGGGAGCCCCAGGGAATGGGATGGAAATCTTAATGGGGAGACCCATGGCCACTAAGGCAAATGACAACACAATACAAACAAATTGCAAAATGAATAATAGTAAAATTGGGCTTCTGCAACCGGTAAGACAGCCTCTCTTCCATAGAGCCCTTGGAGTTGGTGGGGGGTGCAGAGCCAGGTCTGTGTGGGCTCAGAAAACCCTCTGGAAACCCAGGGCTGCTGAAGTGATGCATGCCATGGAAAGCCTTGCCCTGGGAGACTCCTGAGCAGTCTGAGGACTCTTGGCTCTTGATGTTTTAAATTTCTTAGTTATGACCAAGTTAAGAATAAAGTTTTAGGATTTTAATGCTAGCAGGAGCCATGGAGATTCCTCAGGTTTCCCTCCTCACCCTCATGCCCTCCTCACTTACAGACTGAGACCCAGAAAAACTGGATCAATTGTCCCAAATTACACCAGTCATGATAGTGTTTGAATAAGAATCTTGGACTATGAAGGCACAGTCCCGGCTCCCAGGGAGATGCGGTGGAGAAGCGCTCCTATTAAATAAGGAGCTAAATAGAGATGCTTGCTCCCCTTTCAGACCAGGGGAGTCATAGCACTTCCCTGAGGGGAGAAACTATTCTTTTGTTGAGGAACATACTTTAATGGGATTCTTTTTATTTGGGTCATAAAAGGAACAGCCTTGGGTCTCATCTCAAATGCGGATGTTCAGTTTTCCACGTCAAAGCCACACAAAGTAAGAGTGCTTTCTCCTCAGGCCAGAGTCATGGTTCTGCTGGGCTAGGACCAGGGAGAGTGTTGAGGTTCATGGCCCCCGAGTGGAGTTCTGGCTGGTTCTTTGCTTGCAGCAGGGAGGAAGAACTGGAGGGCTGGAGGCCTGCCTTGGCTATAGGTCTAGACTCAGACCAGCCGACAGCATGGCCCCTTTATGCAGGAGGCTGCAACTCTTCAGGAGTGAACTGACACAGTCCTTACAGCATTCCCTATCCCTTTCTGCAGGAAGATTTGCTTCACAGTGCACACAGCAGCTTTCATGGCACTGAATGAAACCCATGCCCCACACAGGGGCCTCTGCTCAGGCAAGGGGGTGCATCCTTCCCAGCCCCTTCCTGGAAGATGTGAGTGCCTGGAGGTGCAGCAGGACGGGGAAGAGAACAAAATGTCCAAAACGGACATCTTGGACAGGCCCCAGCAGCAGGGGCAGGGGTGACAGGGGCAGATAGTAGCTCAGGAACAGGCAGCAGGGGAGCCACAGAGGACGGAGCTGACACAGGACCACACCTACTGCTGGGCAGGGTGTGAGGTGGAAAGTAGAGAAAATAAGATTTGCTTTATAAAGTGAGAGATTGTGGAGCAGAAGTGACACAACCTGGGCTCTCATGTTTGGCTTAGTCATTTAACTTTGTTAAGCTTCAATCCTTGCTACAGTAAGCTCAGTTGTATGTGCCTAACTTACTGCTCTAATGTAATATGATATTTTTGAAAAAAATATTGTAGAAAGAATATGTTACTCTTTGGCTCTGCTACATGGACAATTTCAGCCCCAGAGTGGGTGTAAGTGACCAAGTCACCTCTGAGCTCAGACCGATCTCCCAGCTCGAAGTTCATTCCAAGGAGCAGGTGAGAAAGGGGTTGGCACAGAGATAACCCCGTGTGCAGTTCTCAACACACTGGCAAGTCTCTTTCCCATTTCCCTTTTTATGTGGGATTTGATGATGAAAGACTGAGGCACTGACATCTCCCCTCTTCTTTATTTGGAAGTTGAGATCCTTGAGATTTGTAGTGTAAAATGGGGAAGAAAACCAGAGCTGTTGTAATTGCTGGGTCCTGGCACATGGTTAGGGCAGTGGGGAGCTCTAGGAAGGTGGAAAGGCAAAAGGGAGTGAGAGAGGGCTTAGACTTCCACTAGGGCTTCTCTGGAGCTTTCTGGAAAACACCAATATGTATTTTGAACTGTGTACATCTGATTTCTCTGTTTAAGGGAAAATAGCAAGCCCAAGCCATAAGGCGCTCAAACAGAGAGAGGGGCCTTGGGGTATACATGCACTCAATACTGTGACCTTCTCAAATATAAACATTCAGGAGATGAATACTTTATGACTTCTGCTGGTGCCTGAGATAGCTTCATAAATGAATGAATTAGGTCTGGCCACAGTAAATACCAGCTTTGCAAAACGTGCAAGGCCAACAGGAGGGGAAGTATCTAGGAGGCTTTATAAGAGATGGGACTACTTCTCATTTGTAGCCTAAGCAATCTATATTTTTTTTATGTATTTAGAATAGACTCTAGGGTCTCACTATGTAGATCAGACTCATAGTGATCCTCCTGTTTTCAGCCTCCCAATCCGCTAGGATTACAGGCGCATTACACTGTGCCCAGTCTCAGTTGCCATCTCAGGGTGCCCCAAGGGCAGAACTGGCATGGCATGCTGGGGATTGAACCCCAGTCCCTGTCTCTGCCTAAGCAGGTGCTTTAGACCCCTTGAGCTACCTGGCTAGACCAATCTATATTAATTTTCACACTGTAGTTTAGTTCTAGAGAAAGAAAAAGAATCTTGCTCTTTGTGGCCAGCACTGTGTGTTTTCTGACCAACGCTCTCTGCTTCATTTTCCTTAGTGGTAGTACAACCCTTTTGTTTAGGGTGACAGTGGGGCCCATTATTTCCCACCCTCTATGTGCACATTCCTTTTGGATGGCTGAAAGGAATGATCTGACCAGTGATGTAAATGGAAGCCACTGGACAAAACTTGTGGGAGGGATCCTAGGCAGAGAGCCCTAGAGGTACAGACTCATCAACTCTTGTTTATTTCTACATGCTCACTGTTCTACCCTCTTCTAGGGACTGGACTGGAGTTGTAATGGTTACTTGGTGACCATGAGTGTAACAGGTAATCACTCAAGGGCTGGGGAAATGGCTCTGTAGAATAAATGCTTCCTGGCAAGCGCAAGGGCCTGAGTTTAATCCCAGGTTCCACCAAAAACAAACAAAACAAAACAAAACAAAAAACCAGGCAATCACTCAAGTAGGTGGAGATGCAAGGAGCACGAAGCACCTGGGCTGTGCTGGTGTCTCTGAGCCTTTGTGTTATCCCTCAGCAACCCACCCTGGGACTTGTTTGTGCACAAGAAGATGAACTCCACAGTCGTTGTGAGTGTATCAGTTAGAAATGGTGTCCATTGAAATGGGTTCACTGTGGCTTTCCCTGTAATTCATAGCATGGAGTCTGTTGTTGGCCAGGCCTCTCACTGTATCTCCATACCCTCAGTCCAACGCAGCCAGACCAGAAAAAAAGTCATCCCTTCTAGGCCTGTATTTTAGCAATTAGACAAGCCGATTCATCTGCAGAGTGATTTGGTCACTGAAACATGGTAGAAAATTCAAGCCTGGTCTAAAATCCCTATTGGGTCTTGTACTATGTTTGCAGCCAGAACTCCAGAATTATAGCCACACCTTTCTGATGGTAACTTTGATGGCACAGTTAGGTGCTGGTATGCTAAGCATGCAGCAGATGCTCTACTGCTCTACAGTATTTCGTGGTAGGATAAAATTCACGACTGTACAATTGGCTGAGAATGGTGGTGCAAGCTTGTTATCTAGACAGTGGCTTGGTCTGAAAGTTAGCTGTGAGTTTAAGGCCAACACAGACGGCATAGAGTTTAAGGCTAGCTTGAACTACATAACAGGACCCTGCCTCCAAAAGCAAACTAACTTTAGAATTGTTCAGACAAATTGCCAAGCCGTGGATGTCTCTATATGAGACAAGGACACTAAGGACTCAAGGCCTTCCTTTATTTCTGGGACTGGGAATCAAACTCAGGACCTTGTGCCAGGCAGGCAAGCAGGCAGGCCAGCACTGATGTTGCTGAGCTATATCCCAGTCCCATTCAAGGACTTCTGATTATTAAAAAGACTTGAAACAAAGTTCCATTCCAGGAGGGTTGATGGTTGCACTATGCTGACACAAACTATTTCTTCTACAGGGCAAAGTTGTCATGGGACTGCAATGTGTAGTATCTCTACCTTTACATAGAAATAGGTGACTAATGTTTACTCATGGAAATGCAATTAATTTTGAAAACATACCAGATCCATGAAGGAATATCTCATGAAGTGAGGCAATGTCCCCTGCTCAGTGCATCTAATGTTGATTCTCCCCCACCCACCTCCCTCGTGTTACTTAGCTGCTTTATACATTTTTAACTACTGTCATTGCTAACCACAACAGGCAGAGCAGCATCAGTGAGCACCGAGGAAGGCATGAGAAGTCGAATAGACAAGGGTGACATTTGTTGGTGAAGGAAGCAGGAGCGACTGTGGAAAGCTTTTATGAGCAGTTTGAGGCTGTTTGGGAAGTGATACTCTCTCCCTGACTGCGAAGCTCGGCTGAAAGATGATGGGGAGAAAGCAAACAGGCTAACAAATTGTTCTCTGAAT
Source organism: Ctenomys sociabilis (assembly GCA_004027165.1). Lineage (NCBI taxonomy): Eukaryota > Metazoa > Chordata > Mammalia > Rodentia > Ctenomyidae > Ctenomys > Ctenomys sociabilis. The sequence continues at coordinate 2,357 of PVKA01050707.1, read as the reverse complement.
GTGACTGCAAGGTGACTTTTCTTCAAAGGAAGCATTTTGGAGATAAAATGAGGTGACCTTTTAATGTTCTGCTCTCAGTCAGGTTATTATGACTAGCTTTATAACAAACAACACCAGAACTAGTGTCCCCAGGCCACTTCCCTAACGTTGCCCCCCAGAAATCTAATTTGTAGATCTGATGGGGACCCATTAGAAAGGGCAGCCACCATCTGAGCAACTCCCACCCCCTAAAACCTTTACAAACACACACGCACGCACTCGTGCGTGCGCGTGTGCACACACACACACACACACACACGCAGTCACAAGATTAAAATTGATTTTCAGTGTAATGTTTTGGCAGCCATAGAAGACTCTGAACCCTGAGCAGCATTTTCCAAAGGAGACATTACTTATCAGGGCTGGGCAACATCAGCGATCTCTCAGATAAATAATTTATATGGAGAACTAATAAAATAATGGCGTACTTACGGGGAGGACAATAAGCAAGCAGAGCAGGGTCCTTAGGATGCGCAGCAAAGGCGTGGGCCTGAGGCTGTGTGCCTTGTCTCTTCCTTGCTTTACCTCTCCCCTGCCTGGTCTCACCCCTGGCCTGCAGCGTGCCACCTGACTGTGCCTCCACACACCTCAGGCTTGCACAAGCCCTCCCTAACCCAATCCCCTTGCATATAGCTTTTCTTACTTCTCCAAATTTAATGTCTCTCTCTCCTTCCAGTCTCCAAAATATTTATGTTTACATGACTTGCCTGATATTTGCTCCATGTGGCCAAATATGGTGTGGGCTGTTATTTCATTTATTTAGATTCTAAACAGACGATAAGCTCTTTAGAGGCAGGAGGGTGTTAACAGGTCCTGGGTCCTGAGCGGTTTGTGGCATATCACAGCAGACTTTCTGGCTCCTCTCAAAAAATCATTTGTTCTATTGTGTGAGTACAGTAGGAGATGGAGGGGCTAGATATATCATATTTTTCTGCAGTTTGAAAGGCAAGATTTATTTTGTTTTTGCGAATGTATTCAACCTATGCCCAAGAAATAAAAATGTCAGATTATTCAGGAAGAAGTTAGTCAAGAACAGGGAAGATTGATCAACATTTAAGTTTTGAAGAGTTATCCTTGTTAGATCTTTTTGTTCCAGGCTGCTCTTGGGTCCACATGTAGGATGGCATCAAAGAGTGAAGGCCTTACAGGCAGGAAGCGGGTAACGGGGCCTGGGGAAGCCCTCCCGTGTCCTGGGTGTGTGCATTCATGGCCAGTTCTCTATATGCTGCCCTCTTGCCTGGAGGGCCTGTTCCTCCAGCATGTCCTTCACATCTCCTTCAATTTTGTGAAGCTGATTAAAACTTTTCTCTTATAGAGCTCTGACCTGGTCTCTCTCTTGTGTTGCCCCAACCTCTCTGCCTATTCAGGAAATGCCTAGGCTTTGGAAGCAGGTGGGTTCTCTTGTGCCTCAGATCCTCTCACAGCTCTTCTCCCTGGAGCTCTAGAGCTCTGAAATTCAGAATGAATTCTGTCCCCCTTTGGGGACTAGTAATTTCTGTAGTTCTACCTGTAAGTTTTATATCTGAAAAAGAGGAGCATTTAAAATACCTAGTTAAGGGGCTGGGGAGACAGCTCAGTAGAATATGCACTTGCCTGGCAAGCACAAGGGCCTGAGTTCAATCCCCAGTTCCACCAAAAAAATAAATAAATAAAAATAAAAATAAATAAATAAATAAATAAAATACCTATTTAATTGGAAGAAATGTGGTGGATTCCTACTTGGGAATCTCAAATTCAGAAAAACAGGTGGTCTTTGACAATGAAGGGAATAAAATATTTTTAAAAATCTACAATTCCTCTCTCTAGGACATTTAAAAAAGGAAACAGCAGCTTTTGGTCTTGAGCAAGCCAAAAAAATCTTTCTTGAAAACAAAAAAGTATCAGCAAACTCATAATCACCTCTGCAACTTTGTTCTCCTCCTTTTTTTTCTTCTTACTTGGATAAAGAAAGTATGATTATGTCCATCTGGGGACAAGGAGAAATCTGATTTGCTTTTTTTATCTGATCTACTGATAAAGCGGCCTGAACTTCTGTTCTTACTGTCTTCCCAGTGTAGAGCAGAAGGTGGCCTCTTGGCAGCTGGGCCCAAGGAGGAGAATCTTCTGTTACTTAATAGTTCTAGCCTTTCAAGGTCAGCGAAGACTCAGGACATAGGAGAACCTGTACTGCAATATTATGAGACTCAGGTGAGCTCCGAATTTTCTGAGCAAGGAGATTGTGGAGCCACAGAGGAAAGAGATTGAAGTTCTATAGTGTGCCTGGGGAGAGTCACATGAAGAGAAAACTTTCTCTCAGGCTCTCACAGAGAGCAATCTGG
>PVKA01050706.1:0-12583 GCA_004027165.1 Ctenomys sociabilis | reverse complement strand
CACCCCCCCGGCAAGCACCAGGAACAGGACTGGGTATAAGGTGAGGCGCTTGAGGCCCAGAGACGGTACTCATCCTCAGGGTCCCGCGCATGCAGGGGCGTGAAAAATAGAACTACTTTTTGAGACAGTGTCTCACTATGTAGTTCAGAGTCTGGCTTTGTCCAAGCTGTATAAGAAGACTCTGTACCAAATAAATAAATAAATAAATAAATAAACAAACAAACAAATCTTTAAACATACAGTGATCCTCCTGAGGGCCGGGATTACGGGTGTGTGCCACCACACGGTTTATTTTTAAATTTTTTTAAATATAATTTTCTTTTATTTTGAAGAGTAAAAACAAGAGCAATAACAACAAAAAAGCAAATACAGTAATACACATGTTACAGATTTTCAAAACAAGAATATCTGATTAACGTAATCAATATATTATCTATTTTCATCGTCAAATCTGTTGCTCCACACTTGATTTAAAATATAACATTTTACAATTCCATTTTCTTTCTTTTCTCTCTCTTTTTTTTTTTTTTTTTTTTTTTTTGGTGGAACCGGGAATTGAACTCAGGCCCTTGTGCTTGCCAGGGAAGCGCTTTTCCACTAAGCCATGTCCCTGGCCCTTTTTTTTCTGTGTTTGCACTCAAACCCAGAGCCGCAGACTACCAGGCAAGCCAAAATACCACTGAGCTATGCCCAAACCCCTTATACATTTTCTTAATATATTTTTTTCTTTTACAATTCACAAGAGCTTTTCAGTTTAAGAATCAACATCTAAGGGCCGGCCAGATAGCTCAGCGGTGTAAAGCGCCTTCTTAGGCAGAGCACAGTAGCCAGGGTTTGATCCCTGCGTGCCACGTGCCACGCCAGCCCCACCCCCGGGACATGCTGAGATGGTGACCGCGACTGGGCGTGGTTACGAGCACCTGTAATCCCAGCGTTTGAGAGGCTGAAAACCTCTCAAGTGATTCAAGACAATCACTATGAATCTGATCTGCAGTGAGACCCGGTAGACCCTGTCCTAAATACATTAAAAAAAAAGAACCAAATTTACCGATTTTCATTTCTGACATTCCATAATGACGCCCCCCGCCCCCCTGCCTGTTTTCCCAAAGCAATGAAAGAATGAGCTCCAACCCTAGGTTGTGGAAAGGCTCTACCGGGAGAAAGCACAGCAAAAGCTGGTGGTGATCTGGAGGACTGGGAAATAGACTTTAGTATTTGAAATTTTCTATCCCACTCCCGCACAAAGAAAGACAGGGCACTTGCAGCATGCTTAGGATGTTTATGGGCACGCAAGGGACGCGGCAGGGGTTGCAATCCATGAAGTGGAAACCAGAAAGCACCACAAAAGTGGGAAGCCTTCGAGCGGGGCTCATGGTGGGGGGGTCCATCTCCTAACACTGAGGAGGCGCTGGTTATCAGGAAGATTTTTCAGACCTCAAATTCTTTGACTTCACGTCTCACACAAAATCCCACTTGGTCGTTCAGGTTATTTTTAGGCTTGGCTATTTTAAATAAAGCTGCTAGGAGTATCTGTGTGCTACTGTTACTGTGGACATTTGTTTGTGTTGTCTTTGATAAATACTTGGGAAGGGAATGGCTATGTTGGTGTCTTCATTGCTTTCTCATTGTGGGAACAAAAATACCCAACATCCACAGATTAAAGGGGGCAGGGAGTTATGTTAGCTCACAGTTTATAGTTGGTTTCAGTTGGCAGTTGGCTGGCTCCAAGGCACATGGCAAAGGGGCATGAGGGGTAGAAGCAGTTCATGGGGGGAAGGAAGCAGAGGAACTTCCTTTTTCTTTCCCTTTTTATTCCACCCAAGTTACAAGCCTATTGGTTGATACCACCACACTCAGGATGCGTCTTCACTCCTCAGTAAGTCAGTTACCCACATCCAGAGCTAAGCTAAGCCAATCAGCAGGTTAATCCAGTTAGAAACTGATGATCCAGTACCTCACACCCATGACCTAGTTACCTCCACAAAGCCCCACCTATAAGGGTGTAAGATTTTGGGGAGACCACTAGATATAAGTCACAATAGAAGGCAAGTGTAGGGTTGCCATTAGAAAAACTAGCCACACTGTTTTCTAAAGTGGCTGCACTATTTTACATTTCTAGTAGTAGTATGTGTGAGTTCTAATTATAACACTTGTTATTAGAAATTGATTCAATTTGAGCCATTTCAACAGGTATATAGTTGTATCTCATTTTAGTTCCACTTGGATCTCCTGGCTAGCTTTTTTTTTTTTTTTTTTTTTTGGTGGAACCGGGAATTAAACTCGGGCCCTTGTGCTTGCCAGGCAAGCGCTTATTCTACTGAGCTATCTTCTCGGTCCCTACTGGATAACTATTGATACTAAACCTCTTTTCATTTTATTTTTGGAGTCAGGGTTTGAATATGTGGTTCAGGCTGGCTTTAAACTCACACAAGCCTCTTGCTCCTGCCTTGATTTCCCTATAGTATTCTATTGCATGCATATGCCACAGTTGGGACTATAGGTGTGCACTGGGATTACAGGTGTGTGCTCCAGGCCCAGATAGCTGTTTTAATTAGGGCTTATAAATACACCAGGGTAACTGGACTTAGTGGTGCACACCTGTAATCCCAGCACTGTGGGAGGAAGATCAAAGTTCAAGCTCAGCCTGGCCGACTCAGTGAAACCCTGTCTCAACAAAACAAAACAAAACAAAACCAAAAACAACAGCAACAAAAACCAGGCTGGGCTCTCTCAGTGTGAGGCCCTGTGTGCAATCTCCAGTACTGCAAACAAACAGAAGTAGTAGCTTACCTAAGAAGGGGTTGGCAACTTTGGGAGTTCTCCCTATAAGTCAACCACCACTCTGAAAGAAACCCCATTTACTCACCAAGCCGTTCTTCAGATTGTCAAGACCCTCTTCAGGTGGAAGTGGTCATCTCCTAGGGTCAGTCTATTGTGGAAATTCATGGGCCACCTGGATATAATCCTTTTTAGGTATACATGTGCACACACCCCCCCCCCCAATATTTTCTTCCTTCTTCTCTTCCTTAAACAATGGGGATTGAACCCAGCACCACCACACTGAGCTACATCCCCAGTCCTTTTTTATTTTGTTGTTGTTGTCTTTTTTTTTGGTGGAACCAGGGATTAAACCCAGACCCTTGAGCTTGCCAGGGAAGCATTTATTCCACTGAGTCATTTCCCTGGCCTCTCCTTTTTTTATTTTTAAAAAAGGGTTTTGCTAATCTGCCCAGGCTGGCCTTGAATTTGTAACCTCCTGTCTCAGCATCCCAGCATACTAGGGTCACAGTTATGCATCACCACACCTGAGTTTGTGTTCATTTTGTCTCTCTATCTGTCCCTCTAAATGAGCTTATCAGGGGTTACTACGGGGTGGTAGATGACTTATGGGCAGAATTACCAGAATTGTCAATTCCTCCTATTGTTGTTTCTGTTGTTTGCTATGCCAGGGATCCAGTCCAGGACTTCCTAGTGCTAAATACTTGATCACTAAGCAGCACCTTACCACTCTCAATTTTCTTTTTCGTTTTTTTCAATCAATTTTCTTGATGTGTGTTTCAGAGAGCATAAGTTTCGTTTTGTTTTGTCTTTTTTAGAAAGGGTCTCACTATGTAGTTCAGGCTGGCCTTGAACTCACTATGTAGCCCAGGCTGATCTCGAACTTGCAATGACCCTTCTGTGTTAGTTTCCCAAGTGATGGAATTACAGGCATGTACCATCACACCTAGCCAAGAGCAGAAGTTTTTAATGTTTTGGTACTGGGTATCAAACTCATGACCTTGCACTTGCCAGGCAGGCATTATGCCACTGAGCTATCTCCTTATCCCAAAACTTTTTAATTGGTTGCTTTCTGTTTTATTTTTATTTTTTCAAAGACAGGTTCTTACTATGTAGTCTAACAATCTGCCTGCCTAGTACTGGGACAACAGGCTTTAGCCACCATGCCCAATTAGAAGTTTTAAATTTTGAAGATCTATCTATCTATCTATCTATCTATCTATCTATCTATCTATCTATCTATCTATCTATCTATCTTACCTACCTACCTATCATCTATTAGTGCTAGGGTAGATCCCAGGGCCTTACACATGCTAAGCAGATCCTCTCTTACTATGCTACATTCCAAGCTCCCATGCTTCCTTTTAAAACTTATGTTAGCTCTGTGAACAATGAATAAGTTGGAAAGAATTTTTTAGCCAGCTCAGGAATGGGGAAAAAAAAAAAAAGATGATGTTCACCTGGAAAACAGGAAATACAATTGCAAGGAACTGTGAACTGGGTGTAACAGGAGAATCACACAGCACCTAAGGGCTGCGGAAACGGTAGAGATAACACTGTAGGGAACACAAAATTGAAAATTTGCTTGGAGTAATGCCTGGAATAGATCTATGGGATCAAATTCTCGGTCGGTATGGAGGTACATGCTACCATGTCTTAGGACATGAAAACCAAAAACCAAATGGAAATTCAGAAATTTTAACGTATGGCATGCATGCTTGAGAAAGGTAAGGTAAGGAAAGGATGTTGTGAACCATTTGTTGCCGACTTTGGCTGTCTAACGTCAGTATTTCTTTGAATGTCTCCCACTTTATTAATTCTTGGTGGCCTCAGACTCAGAAGATGAGCAGAGGCCAGGACGATGCAGACCCAAGAAGTAGGCCTCCCGTAGCTGTCATATCATGAGGTGTTCACTGTTCCTACAAAGGCAGGATGTCACCGAGGCCCCCTTGGGAATCAGTTCTGACCGCTAACTCATCTCATTGCTGGTGCAAGCCTCAAATTCTGGAATGGAAGTATTTGTTTGGTCTTGACAAGAAAGAAAGGAAGATTCACCCTTTTGGCTTCTGGGTTTCTATAGCAGGAGGTGAACGGCCACCTCTCACCCACCACAAAAGAGGTCGGAAGGTGGAAGGTGGAACAACAGATGGCAAAACAAACAATGCAAAGCAAGGCTGTGCAGCAAGCTCAGCCGCGGAATCCTCACACAGCATGTGTGAGGCCCTGGTTCAATCCCCAGTACCCTAGAAAAGAGGGTTTTAGGAATAACCATTGCTTATTTACATTCCCCCCTCCCTTTTCTCCTAAAGGCACAAAACAGCATAAACCCTATTTTTTGGGGGAAACAAAAAGTTCATGGGAGAGGTAAAACTTTTTCTTAGGCCACATGTCATATTTCCTATGGATCTTCTCCCAGCTGAATTTTCTTTTCTTTGATAATTCATTCTTTCTTTCTTTCTTGGTGGATCCGGGGATTGAACTCAGGTCCTTATGCTTGCCAGGAAAGCACTTATTCTACTGAGCCATCTCCCTGCTCTCCCTCCATGAATGTTCATTTTACATGTGGTATGCCCTGAATATCTGGAATGGGTTGATAAAGAAGTTTTCTCTCTGTCTCTTTTCTCTTGCCTCAACAATGTAATTTCTCCAGTGGTCAAGAAGCACCCAGCCTGTGGATTTAGATTGCTAGTCCATTATTATGGAAAGCCACAATTGTAGGGAAAAGGAAATTTTGTGGAAAAAGAAATTTTGCTGGAACATTTTCTTCAGTTAGAAATCAGGAACAGTACAGAACTGGGCTAATGCCCAATTGCTCTTAAAAACATAAGAGAAGGCTTCTGTTAAATTTCAAATATTATCACTTTAAAAAAAATACACAGCTTAGTACTACTTGGGTGGTATCCTCTAGTGAACTAGATTTCTAAATGTTGGTTGGGTATGGTATAAATAAGCCATGATCCCTCACATTATGTGTAACGTGGTTGATGAATAAAAAGTGAACATTCTGACTTGACCCCTTTCTGAGGCTTCAGAGGCCAGTATCAAAGAGACATTCATGCAAGCCCAGAGGAGCCAGACCACTTGTCACACTTGCCCCAGGCCAGCGTCCGGGAGGTCGGCCAAGGAAGAAGGGGGGCTCAATTTAGCAACTAAGTTGCTACCTTAGTTTCCTCCTGGGGACAGCCCGTGAGTACACTGTGTTCTGGGAGAAACTGATAGAAAATGGTCAGCGCAAGGTAATTCATGATTTGACTGCTGCACTTTCAAATCTGAGAAAATAACAGGAAATATTAAAAACATAAAACTTAAAACTAGGCCAAAACAACCATAAAGGAAGACAAATTCCACAGGAAATAGTTTGCACCACCTTAAAAAATAGTAGTTTTAACTTACATTAGAAGCAAAAAGCCAATATGCATTCAGAAGCCAACAACTTCCTATGATGGCAGAAAAAGGAAAAAAATATAAAAAAGATGATTACACAGCTGGGCCTGGTGACACACACTTGCAATCCCAGTACTCGGGAGGCTGAAGTAGGAGGATCATTGTCAATTCAAGTCCAGCTTGGGCTACATACTGAGACTATGTCTCAAAAAGATATGCATCCAGGGGCCAGGGAGATAGCTCAGTGGAATAAGCACTTCCCTGGCAAGTGCAAGGGCCTGAGTTCAATCCCCGGTTCCGCAAAAAAAAAAAAAAAAAAGATATGCATCCAAAAATAAATAAACAGGCCAGGGAGATAGCTCAGTGGCATAAGCACCTGCTGGACAAGCGCAAGGACCTGAGTTTGATCCCCAGTACCAAAAATAAATAAATGCTAACAAAAAAGAACAAATGACTAATAATATGGACAGTTTTCAACCTCACCAAAAATTTTGAAATGTAATGAATATAGCAATGAGAAAAAGTTTTCACCAACCAGAGGGGCATGATTGTAAAAGGCCAGTACTATCCAACAATTTTCTAAGAAATAGATATTAGACAATCATGTCCTGCTGGTGAAAATACAAATTGCTGTAGCTTTCTTGCAGGGTAGATGCCAATGCCTGCAGGGTTATTTGCAGTGTGTAGTCCTAGATGCTTGTCAGTGGGTAAATGGATTAAAAACATGGGGATATTAGAAAGAAGAATAAAAACATGTCTTTTGTAGGAAAGTAGATAAAATTAGAAATCACCATGTTGAGATAACTCACAATTAGAAAGACAAGCATTATGTGTTTTTTCTCATCTGTGGAACTAAAGATATAACATGCAGAGAGTAGGCACAGCAATGCATCTCTGCAATTCCAACATTTGGGAGGTTCAGGCGGGAGGGTTGCTTCAAGTTCAAGGCTAGAGCCAGAGAGATAGCTCAGCGGAGTAAGTGCCTGCTTAGGCAAGCACAGGACCCAGCATTCGAGCTCCGATACCTCAGGCTGCACTGGCCTTGCCCCTAGGTGCGCTGAGCCGGCCACAAAGATGCGGCATGGTGGAACATGCTGTAATCCCAGTACTGGGGAGGCTGAAAACAGGAGGATCACCAGGAATCTGAGCTTCATAGTGCAACCTTGTATCAAATACATTTAAAAAACAACAATAAAAAGAAAAACCAAATTCAAGGCCATTCTGGGCTACATAGTAAATATCAGACAGATGAATACTGGACGTGTAAGCATCTATCTATCTATCTATATATATATATATTTTTTTTTTCCCCATCCCAGGAAGTTGTTGACTTCTGAATACACAGTGGCTCTTTGCTTCTAATGTAAATTAAGCCAATTTTTTTTAAGATGGTGCAAAACATTTTCTTTGGAGTTTGTCTTCATTTGTGTTTTTCTTTGCCATATCTCACTAAACTGAATAGTGAGATCCTGTCTCAAAAATAAATACATAAGTAAATCAATAAAATTTAGTGATCCTTTCACCTAGTCCTATCATGCTTTCTTAGTGTGTATAAGGATGATCTTTGATGTCCACCCAGTAACGAAATCACTTACTGGTGTGTTTCTCATTATGTATCCCTTTCATAAAGTGATGGACACATGAGTGTATGCAGACAACGAAAGAAGATACATGTAAAAATTGATCACTGCAGCAACAGGACTGAAAACTCACGTGCAATGCAAATGTCCAATGAATAGAGAGCTGGTTAAATTAATTCATAAACCTTCACCCAATTCAAATTTACTGCATTTGTGTGTAGTTCACAAAGCAGTTACCCCCATAAACCAACCACAACACCCCACCCCCTAGTCACAACCATCCTTTCAGAAGTAACCTCTTCTTGACTTCTATTACTAGTGGGTTTGTCCTCTTAGGAGCTTTATGCATGTGACCACACAGTGTATTTTCTTTCATGCTTAGCTTCTGCAGTCATTATTACTTGTCAAATGTATTCTTTTTTTTTTTTTTTTTTTTTTTTGGCCAAATTGGGGATTGAACTCAGACGTTGTACTTGCCAGGGAAGAGCTTATTCTACTGAGCCATCTCCCTGGCTCCTGTCAAATATATTCTTGTTCAATATACCACACTTCCTTTTTTTTTTTTTTTAACTTTCTGCAAAGCTTTATTCCAGGGGGGGCTCAGTCCTTCTTGGCAGCTGCCTTCGTCATGGCGGCCAGCAGGTTGCTCAGCTCCTCACGCTTCCTCTTGGCGCGGATGTGCGTCCCCAGCCTTTTCTGGATGAACTTGAGGGCATCTTTGTCCTTGGAGACCTGGAGTGGCTCCACGGCGGGCCGCTTGGGTGAAGCTGTGCACCTCCTGGATCATGTTCCTAACTCAGCTGGTGTGTTTGGTGAGGGGTCCGAGAGGGGGCTGTGCCTCCCTTTGCTCACATTCTTAGTCGCCTTGTAGCCCTTGTTGAAGCCCATGCCCATGGATAGCGGAAGGCCACGCCTACTGTTCTTGGATGGCTGCTGTGGTGGAAGGACCAGTGCCACACAGATGAATATACCACTCTTTCTCTATTCTACAACTGAGTTTTTTCTAGTTTGAAGCTAATATAAATAATGGCTCTGTGAACATTTCTTTCTTTCTGTTTTGCAGTACTGGGGATTAAACTCAGGGGTCGGAGTATGCTAGGCAAGCACTCTACTACTGAATTTATAAGATGTGATCACAAAGCCGGGCGTGGTGGCGCATGCCTGTAATCCCAGCACTCGGGAGGCTGAGGCAGCAGGATTGTTGTGAGTTCGAGACCAGCCTGAGCTACAAAGTGAGCTTAAGGCCAGCCTGAACTGCATGGTGAGACCCTGTCTCAAAAAGGCAAAAAAAAAAAAAAAAAAAAAAAGATGTGATCACAATATTTCATGAATGTTTAAATTAAAAACAAATTATTACAGTAAAAGGTGCTTTGCACTCCACTACTGAGCTATATCCCCACCCCTATTGGTCAGTTTATTTTATCTTATTTTATTTGAGAGACGGAGTCTCATTATGTAGTTCAGGCTGGTCTTAAACTCTAAGCAGTCTAAGCCTTCTGACTTCTTGAATTATAGGTGTACACCCCCAGATCCCTATTTGTCACTTTAAAAAACCATCACCAATGTTCTGTCTCTGTTGTCTCTGTTTCTCTCTGTTTCTGTGTCTCTGTCTGTGTCTGTCTCTCTGAGATGAAGATTTTCTGTTACTAAGTCAACCTTAAGCAGTCCTTTACCTCAGCCTCTCAAGTAGGTCAGATGATCATCATGTGCTATCAGGCCAGGTGACATTAAAATAACAATAATATTTTTAATACAGTAATGGTGGTGTAGGCCTCTGACCCTAGCATGCTGGTAGGCTGAGGCAGGAGGACTGCAAGTTTGAGTCAGTAACTCAGGGAGACCTTACCCTGAAATAAAAGATTAAAAAAAAGGCTGAGATTGTATAACTTAGTATGAAGGCCCTGGGTTCAGTCCTCGGTATCTTCACCTCTGACTAATATTTTTCGTTCTTTTCTGTATCCTATTGATTTATAATTTTTAAAAAGAAAATTCTTCCCAGCTACTCAGGGGGCTAAGGTGGTAAGATAATTTCGAGACCATAATTTGATGGGACAATTTAATGCCTCAAAATACAAAACAAAGAGCTGGGGCTGCAGCTCAATGGTAGAATGGTTGCCTAGCGCGCATTGAGGACTTGGACTCAATCCTCTGTGTAGCACTGCTACCACCATCACTGCCACCAAAAAAAGGCAGGGATGGAGGGAAGCACAGGGTGGGAATAGTTGAAACACAGGTTTGGATTAGATTGTGAAGGACTTTAAGTGCTGTATTATAAAATGTAGATTTTATAAGCTGGGCAAGGATGAATCAACAGAAATCTTTAATTAGGTAGATAAAATGGTATACTCAGCATCGTAGCCATGTAAAAGACAGCGGCATGCCTCTCTCCCTGATAACTTAGGAAATGCTGATGGACACAGCCACCAGCAGCAGGGACTGGCTCGACTTCTCCAACCGCCTAGTGGGTGAGCCAGCCAACTAATAGTGATGCAAGTTGACCCTGTCAAGCTTTTGTCAACTCTTCAAACCAGGTGTGAACTGCAGAAGCAAGTGCTCTTCCGTAACATGAGGAATCCTTCCAAACCGCCCATGTCTGCTTTGTCCTGAACCCCAGGGCAACTGTCACAGGGAGTATCTCCTTCATTGGCCAGGGTCGACTGGGTCTCATTTCGGAGGCCTTCAACCCAGGTTCACCTTGAGGGGGAGGAAGGTCAGGAGATGTGGCTACTGTTATTGGCAGCCACACCCATCAGGTGCAAGGGAAACTGTGAACCGGTCTCTGATGGATGTTACATTGGCTAACAGAGCATGAGTTGGCCAGTGCAGGAACCATACACAGGATCAAAGCATGAATTCCAAGTGAAGTGTTGCAATGTAAAAACAAAGAATTGTACAGAAGAAGCTCCGGATTTCAGAAAAATTTACATTGCCCTTGTATGTGGCAAAGAAAAACAAACTGGTTCTGCTGATGTCACCACGGCACCATGATGGAAATATTGGTAGGGAAAGCTTGACAAATGGAAGCCAGAGATGGAAAGTTTCTGTAACAAAATCAGAGGTGGAGCAGATGTTGTTAATGAGCTATGTAGCAACCAGAATGCCACTGGAAACAAGTGCTGGGCAGTGGTTGTGTTTTACTTGATCCTAAACATGGGTGGCATAGTTTGATAGTTTGCAAAGAAAAAGCAAGTGAAAAATACCACTGAGAAATTTTCTGAAAGGATCGGGACTAGAAATCACAAGAGATATTGCGTATCAGAGGCAAAACAAAATGTTTCTACCCAGGACACTAGGCAAAGAAACTGTGGACAACATTGGTGAGCTGACAGGTGAACAAGCAGGTGTAGCACAACAAAAGACTACTACAGCAACAGGAAAACCAAACCGTTGTTAACTGTGCCCCACCAGAAAGGTCTGGAAAGCAAAACATATGTACTATTGGTGTAAGCGATACTTGTGTATGGAACATTCAGTTTTCATGTGTAAAGACTGCCTTGGATGTGACAACAGAAAAGATCATTTTTGTTATAAAGTTCTATTCAGGGCCGGGGAGACAGCTCAGTAGAATAAGCACTTGTCTGACAAATGCAAGGGCCTGAGTTCAATCCCTGGCTCCACCAAAAATAAATAAATAAATAAATAAATAAATAAATAAATAAAATTCTATTCACTGTAGCTCACACTGACTTTTATTTCTGATGTTATGTTTTAAGTTTTGTAAGCAAGTAAACAGCTGACGTAAAAATGTTGATGTCTGAACACTTATTACACAGTTGATATTTTATCCATATCTTACTTCCCTGGGCAATGATGAATCAGCAAAAATCTTAAATTAGGGAGATAAAATGATATATTGAGCATACACACTGTATCTTGTCTAGCCCTTGCCAACTCTTCAAACCAGGTATGAGCTGCAGAAGCCAATGCTTTTCTGTAGCAAGACGAATCCTTCCAAACCGCCCATGTCTGCTTTGTCCTGAGTCCCAGGACAACATGTACACTGTACACCATAGCAGGAAGCTCCACAGGAAGAAAGAACAGGTGACGAGAATGGCCTGCCACCTAGGAAAGCACTTCTGCTGTCAGTGTAAGATCCTGTCTCAACCAACCAACAAAAATTAAAAAAAAAAAAAAATCCAAACAACCAAAAAATAAATATTTACTAAATATTTTGATCACATCTCACTATATTGTAGGAAAGGATGAAAAAGTTGAATATTCCAGAATAACTGGAATCAGAGACGTTTCAGACAAGAATGTGAGAATGGTCCTGTTTTCTTCATGTAATTCTATATTCTGTGTCTGTATTTAACAAGATATATTTGTTTTTATTTTTATTTTTATTTTTTTTGGCGGAACCGGGGATTGAACTCAGGCCGTTGTGCTTGCCAGGGAAGCCCTTATTCCACTGAGCCATCTCCCTGGCCCAACAAGATATACTTGACTACCCTGAGGATGTAGCTTAGTCGCAGAGCACACAGCGGGCATTTTGAAGATTCCAAGTTCTACCAGCACCACAAAAACAAACAAACCAATAAAAAAGTACATAACAAAATATATTTAATTAAAGAAAATGTTACTAAACATGATTTCACTTTGTTCTTGTTATTAGAGAACTTCATATTCTGGTCTTAATCAGCTGATAAAAAAAAATTCTAAAAAAGAAAAAAGAATAGCCGGGCGTGGTGGCGCAGGCCTGTAATCCCAGCACTCGGGAGGCTGAGGCAGGAGGATTGTTGTGAGTTCGAGACCAGCCTGAGCTACAAAGTGAGCTTAAGGCCAGCCTGAACTGCATAGTAAGACCTTGTCTCAAAAAGACAAAAAAAAAAAAAAAAAAAAAA
>PVKA01050705.1:0-12579 GCA_004027165.1 Ctenomys sociabilis | reverse complement strand
AATGTTAACAGAAGTGGGTATAATGAGAATGAAGCACAGAGAGACATGGAATGAATTATTAAATATCCATCTAACCAAAGTTCCACAATAAGAATAAGAGAAAATGGGGCACAGACAGAAAATGCCTAAGAATATGGCAGAATTAATAAAGACAAGACTCTTCAACTTCCAAGGTACTAAACAATACCTATCTGGCAGGGATTAAAAAATTTTCACGGGGCCAGGGAGATGGCCCAGTGGAATAAGAACTTCCCTGGCAAGTGCAAAGGCCTAAGTTCAATCCCTGGTTCCACCAGAAAAAAAAAAAATTTTTTTTCATGCAGTCATATTAGAGTGAAATTATATCTAAGACTATAAAGGCTATTACTAACAAAAGACAAACTACTCTTAATGAAAATATAATAAGACTGACAGCTGGATTTTCAGCATCAATAATGAAAACCAGAAAAGAGAGAAAAAATCTTTACTGAATTAGGAAAAATCAATGAACAGTTAATTTGGAACCATAGAGTTATTAAAATATTCTTCAAAAATAGAAGCAAAACAAATCTCCAGACAATATATTCTATCATGAACAGACACTCATAGAAGAATTTAAAAGTACAAGCTCAAGACAGAAGAAAATACCAAAAAAAAGTATAATGACAAGGAGTTAAAATACAAACACATAACAGCAGAAACATATATACCATTCTAGCATAGTTTTAAGGTGCAAGATAGAACTAACAGACTTTAACAGGCATGTTCAAATGCCTCATGACAGCACTATTAAAATTTAGGACTGCATAATCTCTCATTGAGGAGAGCTGACACATGTTGCCAGCTATCTATTCAGCAACTTCTGTAGCCTCTACATGCCAGCAGTATACTCCCCCTTCTGATGATCAGAAAGTCTCCAAACTGTGTCAAATGTCCTTGGAAAATAAGAACTAGCATTCTAGGGTAGTAACTAAAATAATAATGAATGAAATTTGCTAAAAAAGATGTAAACTTACAAGGAAAGAGAGACAACATACAGCAAATGAACAAAAATCTCAATTATCCATGCATAGAAAGGAAAATCTAAACTGGCAGAGTAAGGGGACTAGGGACAGATAAAACCCAACAAGTTTGCAGAGCAGAATCTGCAAATGGCTTAGGAACTGACAAAGAAGATTAAAATTGCAGAAACACTGTATGTATGCCTAGCCACTAGGCATATAAACCATACCCCAGCCAAAATATGGGAGGTTATTCCCTCTGAAGAGGAAAAAACATTAATATCCTCATAAGATCCTCAGTTCAGAGACAACACAATTGGAACATATGTACCAGAGAGAGGGGAGACTAGGGGACCATCTACAAAATGAAGATGACACCAAATCCCGACACATCTTACCTTCCAGGAGAAGAGCTAAAGACTTCTATAGAGATTGTGATTAGTCCATCTGAGAAGGTGAAATTCCCAATCAAGTCAAGTTCAAAATGTCTCATAAATGAGAATATTATTTCCAACCTAGAATCTTATGCCCATGCTTAAAATACATTAAATATAAAGGCAAAAAATAACAATTTCACACACATACACATATTCTCGATTTTATCTCCCAAATGCAAGGAACATAAGCTGCAGTCACTTGGAAATAATTATTTTATAAATTTATAGACACTAGAAATAAAAGCTGAGACCTTGATAGATAAAACTCTCATCTATTTACTGAAAATAACAAGGCTACAAAACGTATGCTAAAGGTTTCTGTGTACACTTTTTTAAGTTTTTTATTTGTCTATTGTTCTGCATTTTCCTTCATCCTCTCAAATTATAAGATTTTCACCTGGACAGTTAGTTTTCAAATCTTCCTAGATCTACAATTCAAATAAAGATGTCTAAACTTGCTTACCTGAATTAAGCATGAACATTTCCTTTCTTAAGCGTTGAAATAAAAATATAAGTTAACACCAAACCAAAGCTGTAAATAGCCAAGTGGAAAATAGGACAAGAAGGGCAACTATTAACTACAAAAAGCATTTAGATTCTTCTAAAAGCAAGATGTTGCCTGATTTCACCAGCTCCTACCCTCCTGGAGCTCTGAGTTTGTTTGTACATGCTAGCTGCCTCATGTAAGAGCAGGATGTCCCTGGCAGGTGCAAAGGCTCCAGGCTATGAAACAGCAAAATGCCACTCCATTCAACCAATCCTGTTCCTCCCTCTCACTTCCCCTACAAATATCTCAACAGTCCCACGGCAATTCATCAGACCATGAAATAAGTGTTTTTCAAAGTACAATGTGTCAGTTCTCTACATCACCCTGCAAGAGGTATAAAGAGAAGATAAAACTAAAAAGGGAGAAAACAGTATAAACACTTGTTAGACAAAAAATATTTCAGAGTGATTTATCCAATTGAAAGGATTCCATTAAAGCAAATGAATCATCATGATTTCCTTTACATAGAAATAAAATGTGATCTTGTACCACTGAGTAACAAAGAGATAAAATTGAGGTGCTTGATAGCCATATTAAACCAATGGATGGGGTTTCTATTATTTTAATGAATCACAAAATACATACTTACAGAAATGACATTGGTTTATGTATAAAGTTAGTGGCTTTTATTATATTATCAAGGACAGCACAAGCATTAGGCTTTGATCCAGTTTAGGAACCAGCAGTCATACTACAAAGTTAGCTATTATACTCTAGAAATTAAGTGGTAACTACAATTAATATAATAAAACATGGAAAGAATTTTTAGTACAGTATTTTCAGAGTCAAGTGTTTTAGCATGTTGATACCAAGAAAAGATAATCAGTTCTTTTATTTCTGAATAATGAAAATTGGAAAACTCACTGGCAGATTTCTTAGTAATTCATACCTCTTGATCTCCTTGATTGTGGAAATCTTTGCTTATGCTTGTATCCCGGGTCCATCGGGGTGGTTTCCAAGTTCTTTCCTGTGTTCCTCGATTATAGTAGTAACAACGCCCTGAACTATCTTTATGAGTTTCCCATTCTCCATTAATCTGAATTGCTGGACTCCCGGGAAGTGGGGGTAGAGCAGATTGGGATATTTTCAGTTCCTGTAGGTTGGCATACACAGGAGAATCTGGCCTTCCTTGATTTGGTGGTGTAGTTGCCTGTGAAAAGAAAAATTTTAAATTCTGTACTTAAAATGATGTAACATTTACAAATTAAAATGAAATTATAGACTTACAAACATATTAACTCACTATAAAAACATAAAACAAACACGGATGAAGTATGGCTCACTGGGTCCAGGTCCTGGATTTGATGGGTAAAAAATGGGGGAGGGGGGAATAATGCCAAAGAATTTTAAAAAGGAAACATCAAAGGATTTTTTTAAAACTACACAAAAAAATGTGTGGTCTGAGAAAAACAGAATGATATGGCCTGTATATACACATATGATAGTCTAAAAATATGTAAGTATTCTAAAGAAATGATTTAAGTTTTAATAAATCACAAATGAACAAAACTTCAAACAGAATCCAAAGTGTATGAAAATACTATCTCCACACTGAAAGAATACCCAACTACAAGCTGTAGGTTTTAATTTAAGACCTGGCAGTATAAGTTTGCATGACAGTGGCTAATATTGTTTACTTGTCTGAAAATGAAATTTCTAATCTCCATAGTTCCTCCAAATGGAGGAACTGAGCTAAACCACCAAGGTCTTCTTTGGCTTTAAAATTCTATTAATTTCAGGTAAGTTTTTAAAATATAAAAGAGGCTTTCACGCGGATAGCTCAGTTTTTATTTTAAAAAAAACTACTAAAATAAAAATTTTTATATTCTCAGATCTAACATTAAATCAAAACATAAGTAAAACATAAAAGAGTACTTAAACTACAAATTTACTAGATTCTGTGATTTCTCCATACCCTTAAATAAATTAATGTCTACTACTTTCCTTACAAAAGTTTAACAGTGGTAAAATAATAATTAGTGGTAACTTCGCAATTTATCTACATGTTTAATCTTAACATACAGTTTTTATTTTCAAATATTTCACTAGATGTCAGTAACGAGCAAAATTCTCTTCAGACACCATATAAAGACACTGAAAATTCATTTAAGTTTTCAGAGTTCCAGTTGTCAAAGGAAAATACTTCATATTAGATAATCATTCATATTATTTAAATTTCTGTATGCTTCTTCTTTTACAACAGTTTCTTAGTCTCATCACCACCGATTTTGACACAGATGGGTTCTCTGCTGTGAGGGCCGTTCTGTATACTAAAGGATGTCACCTGCACCTCTACACTAGGCAACGCACACATACACACAAGCACACATACACACACACACACACACACACACACACACATATACACATAAAATCTCTGCTTTAGAAAGTCTCCAGATACTGCCAAATAATTTCTAGAGACAAAAGTGCCCTGGGGTGAGAGCCACTGCTTTACAATATAAATCCTAGGGCTATATTCATATGTTCAACTACTTCTGTAGTATCCAGAGTTTTGTAAATGCTTGAAAATACTGCATTTTAACTTTTATTCTGCTTATGTATTTGGTTTATTGACTGACATATGTTGAACCATCCTTGCATCCCTGCAACAAAACCACTTGAACATAGTGTATAATATTTTTGCTATGCTATTGAATTTGATTTATAATATGTTAAGCAAAACAAGTCAGATGCAGAAAGACAAGTATGTCATCGTCTCATAGGCAGAAACTAAAAAAGTGTCAAGGTAAGTTGTTACCACAGACTGCTAAGAGTGTGAAGTAGAAGGGCAGAGAGGTAAGAAGGTGGATTAACAATAACTGGATGTGATCAAAGCACAATCTAAGCATTTGAGTATAACAATACAGTCCTTTAATATGTGTAAATAAATTTTTTAAGAAAAATACATCACACATAGTAGCACATGTCTGTAATCTCAGTACTTAGAAGGCTTAGGGAAGAGGATTGCTGTGAGCTCGAGGCCAGCCTGGGCTGCAAGGTGAGTTCAAGGCCAGCCTGAACTACATAATGAGACCCTGTCTCAAAAAGGTGGGTGCGTGGGTGGGTGGGGTGGGTGGATGGATGGATGGATGGGTGGGTGGATGGATGGGTGGGTGGCTAAGGGAAGGAGGGAGGGAGGAAGGGAGAGAGGGAGGGAGGGAGGACGAACAGGTGGCGGGCTTTAAAAGGGAAACATGAATGTAAATATGAAATGGTATTTTTGAAATTAAAGTACCTTAACTTCAAAAATAGCACTGGTATATAAAATACTTTTACTTTTTTTTCTTTTTTTGAGACAGGGTCTTACTGTGTAGTTCAGGCTGCCTTGAATCACTATATGACCCAGGCTGACCTTAAACTCAGAGCAATCTCCTGCCTCAGCCTCCAGAGTGCTGGGATTACAGGTGTGCCACCACACCTGACTAAAATACATTTTAAAGATTCTACAGGGGCCGGGGAGATGGCTCAGTGGAATAAGCGCTTCCCTGGCAAGCGCAAGGGCCTGAGTTCAACCCCCGGATCTGAAAAAAAAAAAAAAAAAAAAAAAGATTCTACATCACAGAATAAACTTTAAAAGAGAAAAAACATAAAACCCAAAGCACATACATAATTGTAAAATGTTTACCATTGATCCTTTTGCACCGTTATGCAAAAACTTATTAAATAATGCAAACTGCTGTTTTTCTCAAAAATAAAGTTAGTTTTAAATTTAAGACTATTACACCAAACAGCGTAATTCCATGAAGAAAATTTATTCATAGAGACCAATAGCCATTTATTTCTCTTATGGACTCTTTTTACATACTGGTACAGTGGGCATAATAATGGTTTCTGACAAAAACAAATTCTGTTAAGATAAACAATTATGTATAATAAATCCTTTTTCAAAGCTTTAAAGATTGTTTATTTAATAAATATCAAAGAAGTCTCACTTCTTCTTTTACAACAGTTTCTTAGTCTCATCACCACCGATTCTGACACAGATGGGTTCTCTGCTGTGAGGGCCGTCCTGTATACTATAGAATGTCACCTGCACCTCTACACTAGGCAACGCACACATAGGCACACGTGCACGCACACACACACACACGCACACACGCGCGCGCGCGCACACACACACACACACACACAATCTCTGCTTTGGAAAGTCTCCAGATACTGCCAAATAATTTCTAGAGACAAAAGTGCCCTGGGATGAGAGCCACTGCTTTACAATATAAATCCTAGGGCTATATTCATATTTATATGTTAAGTTATGAATCTTAACTAGAACTACAAGAAAATAAAATGCAAAGATGTAGTCATTTTTTTAAATTGTATACAAATTCTATTCAGTCTTTCAGAAACAATTGCTTCCTAATAGTTAAACAGCTCAAATTTAGGTAGTTATTTCAACTGAAAACCGAAAGGCCTCCCCAGGCCATAAGGCAAGAACATATGCAGCAAAGAATTAAAGAATGAGTACTGCAGATGTTTCATTTGTAAATATAAATGAAAAATATGCTAAATAAAATAACAAATCAAATTCAGCAATACATTAAATAAATCCAGAAGAAGTTTGTAGGAAAGACTGTCTTTAGGAATTCTCCTACTCCACAGACATCAAAGAAAGCATTTGATAAAATTCAATACAGATTCTGGGTAAAACTTCTGTCAAGTTAGGTTACGCTTCTCTAATTCGACTTTTCTTTTTTTTTTTTTTCTTTTGGTGGAACTGGGGATTGAACTCAGGCCCTTGCGCTTGCCTGGGAAGCGCTTATCCCACTGAGCCATCTCCCCAGCCCCACTAATTCGACTTTTAAAAGAAATACTTAAGCATCACAGTTAAAACATATAAGCACTTTAAAGCCAAGAATGATACTCAAAATGTCAGTATCACTTTTTCTATTTAGCCCTGTACATGAAGTCCTAAACAATATACTGGGCTAAGAAAAATGAAACTCATAAATATCTAGAAGAAAAAGAAAACCTGCCATTTACTAGAATATTATGGGTACCCAAAGGAAGAAACCTGTAAACAAGTGAACAGACTTTTGCAAAAACAAACACAAGTTAGCCAGGTAAAACTGGGGAGGAGGAAATAGCACAACACAGTCAGGGAAAAAAGATCTAAGGAGACACAAGCCACAACAAAGGCACAGATGTTATCCAGCAGCTTTTAGGAAACTATTCAGACTTTAAGCCAGGAAGCACATTCTCCTTTGAACCTGAGGAAGGAATACAGAGTTTAAAGGGACATAACTAGAAATACAGATCAGTTAGGCAACTGGGTTGGTGTAACAGTACAGATAGAAGATGAACAGGACAAAATGACAGGAATGGAGAAGCAAGAGTCAAGAAATAATACAGAAGGTTAAATTAACATGCAGATTATGTATCTGTCTATGTGAAATATGGTGTGTGCGTGTGTGTGCGTGTGTGTATGTATTTAATATAAATTAAAGTCAAGATGAAGAACAGGGAAACAGGAAGAGATGAGTTCCTACTAGGATATAAACCTTTTTTAAAAATTCAGGTGGAAATACACAGATTGTTGGATACAGATCATAAGCTCCATACAGAAAACAAGGCTAAAAATATGAAAGTTATCAGGATATAGTTGGGGCTCGTAACTTAAAAGAGCATTCAGAATGAGAAGAGGAAGAAAAGAATAACTTCCGTGAATGAAAACATGAACGAAAGAGATTGGAGTGTAGCTCTGTGCTGGGGTATCAGCTTAGCATAGGCAAGACCCTGGATTCTGAGGAGTGGAACTCAGTGCATGGTCTAATGAGGTGATACTGCAGGAAGTGATGGGGGCTGAACAAGAATGGGGCCTCTGCCCTACCCTCTTCTGTTTTAATTTTGAGACAAGGTCTTACTAAACTGCTAAGTAGCACAGTAGCCTTTACTGTAATAATTCTCACTGCAATCCATATGCCTAAAAGACCAAAGAAAAAGCATCCAATAAAGGAGAGTCACAAATAAGTCTATCAGGAAAAGGTATTGGAAGTCAGAGAGAAGGAAAACTCCAAAAAAAGGGGAAAGGCAACAATATCAAATCCAAAGATTTCAACATAAGAGGTTCAAAACAATTGATTCAACACTTCAATGATTAAAAAACCCTTGCTACCGGCCTGACAATATCAGAAACAACTAAAAAAGCAAATAAAATACAGTATTTTCAGCACTATATAACACATCAAAGGACTATGATTCCTGGGAGTGAGTTCTATCACTCCCACAGACCATTGTTTTGGTTACTCTTGTTGCTGGGACAAAACACCCGACACCCAAGATTAAGAAGGAAATGGTTATTTAACTCACATTTTGTGGAAATTTCAGGCTATACTCCGCTGGCTCCAAGGCAGACTGTCACATGGCAGAGAGCAGCTGCTCATGGCAGTGGAAAACAGCAAAACAGCAAGAGAAAAGGGGAGGAGCAGCAGCAACAATAGCAACAGAAAACAAACATATCTCTCTTGGTGCATTTAGACTATCGGCCCCACGCTGGGGTAGCGCTCACACCCATGATCCCAGTATATCAAAGAGTTAATCATAAACTCTGGAAGTCAACCCCATGACTTACATGAGGCTCTCAGGGAACAACTAGACACAAACTATAACAGCCATTTTCAGAACTACAATCAGTGAAATAAAACTCAGAGGCTATCCATCTTGGTACTGCGCAGCCAGGATAGAGTACTTTATTATTTAAGATAACACTGGGGATTGCTTGCACTGGCATGCACATGTAATCATAACTCTCCAGAAACTGAGGCAGGAGGCTAGCTAGAGCTACTGGAAACCCAGTCTCAAAAAACAAAACAAACAAACAAACAAATGAAAACCACTGGTAATAATACAAAGAATAAAAATAATTATATAAATCAATGAATTTTCAAAACTGATAAAGCAAGGCATAGATTTGTGCCAAAAACTACACATCAAACAAGTCTAAGTAAGCAGAAGTGCAAATAGAAGCAATTTACTGACAGTACAACTTTAATATTTCTCACCCTTATTGCTAATGAATTTTTTCACAGATGTTCATTTGAAATATTACTCATCTGCTGTTACAGATGTTTCTAATAGAAATAAAAACCCTATTTTATGAACTAATCTCAATTAAAATCATCGTAAATCTACATTTATGAGTGTGAATAAAATGTATCATTTTACATAGTATGCACTTTAATATCTACAAGAAGTATTTCTGTTTGTTAGTCACTACCCAAATGACTCAGAAATTCCAGAAAGATAACACCAATAGATCATCCAATAATTTTCCTGAATTATATAAATCAACACAAAAAATATAGAACATAAAACAGTAAACTACTTTTGCATTTGTACAAAACAATAATGACAACAAGCACTGTTTAAGAATGGGACCGGGGAGATGGCTCAGTAGAATAAGTGCTTGCTGGGCAAGTGCAAGGGTCTGAGTTCAATTCCTGGTTCCACCAAAAAAAAAAGAAATAATGCACTATTTTTTCTAGCAAACCAAAAATACTTTTTTAAAACATAAACACACTGGAGCCCCTGAACCCAAGCCCACCCAATGAGTGAGAATTTTTGTGACTCTTCCAGCCCCTGATCCACCACAGTCCAGTTAGGTGAGTGTGTGGGAAAACACTTGGCTTGCCCTCAAGGCTCGCCTCCAGCAGCGAGTACCATCCAGAGCCCCCATCCCCAGACTTCCGAGCCAATGAGAATTTCTGAGACTCTTTCAGCCCAATCCACCCAAGACCGGTCCACCCTGCAACTCCCCAGAAACCTTGCCCCTAAGCCCACAGAGCAAGTGAGAATTTTTGTGACTCATCTAGCCCCTGGGCCAGCCCAGCACGAACCAGTGAGTATGTGGGACAGCTATGGCGCTCTCACGTGCTCCCTGGGCCAGGGACACAACAGAGGGGAACCACAGGCTCACAGTTGTGCCAGAATGGCTGCAGCAAAAAGGAACTGAACACAATAGCTACATCCAGGCCAGGTATAACTGGATAATCTCAAACGTAATAGATCAGCACCTGAATCTCATTATGCACTAAGCTTGTAACTGCACCAAAGCTCTACGCCAATGGTCAGAGATGAGTGCTATACAAAATGACAAAAACAAGGAGCAAAATTCAATCTCAGGCCTCCAGCCACCAATGATAACTGCAGAGGACACTAGCTCAGCTGAAATGAATGAATTAACGGAGGCAGAAGCAAAGAAACAACAGCAGAAAGGTATACAGGAACTCAGACCAGAATTAAAGCCTGAAATAAAAAAAGAAAATTTTGAATACATAGCATCTGAAGTAATGAATCAAATCCAGAAACATATGGGGGAAACCCAATGCCCACCCAGAGAACACTAGTTCAGCAGAAACATAAGAATTAACAGTGTCGCAAAGAAACAACAGCAAAAAGCTAAAGAGGAATTCAAGAGTAGAAATAATTTCTCAAATAAAAAAAGAAATCTTTGAAATCATACATCTGAAGTAGAGAATCAATTATGGAATTATACTGAAGAAACCCAATTTGGAAAAAACTCTGCAGTAAAATAATTAATAGCTAACTGTAAAGAAGACATGGATTAAAAAAAAAAAGAGGAAATAAGAAATATGACAGATTCCTGGAATGAGCAATACAGAAAAGAAATAGATCGCATGGAGCAGAGTCAAAGAGATATAGAAGAACTTAAAATCTCAATTACCAGTCTACAAAACCATTTGAGTGAAAGCAAACAGAGTTTGAGATCTTGAAGACGCTGGTGCAGCTAGTGAAAAGGTGAGAAATGATCTTTTAAAAACAACAAGGATGCATGAAAAAATAATCCATCATGTGCAATAAACAATGTGAGATTAATATCAATGAGAAAGAAGGAGTCAATACAAATGATATAAAAAGGATATGGGCAGAAGTGATAGCAGAAAACTTCCCAAATATGAGGAAACAATCCAACATTCAGGTCACCAAAGTATACAGAACGCCTAATAACTTTAACCCAACTAAAAACACACCAAGACATATAATACTCAGGATCCCAGAAATCCAACACTAGAATAATATACTGAAAGCTGCAAGAGAAAAGAAGATCACATTCAAAGGAAAACTCATCAGAATTACAGCCAAGTCTCTCTTCACAAACCATGACAGCAAGAAAAGCACGGAACAGAGTACTTCAAGTCCTCTATGAAAAATTCCAGCCCAGACTATTATACCTTGCAAAAACTCTCTTTCAAGTTTGATGGAGAAGTGAAATACTTCCACAACAAAGAACTAAAGAATTTCATGATGACAAAGCCATCCCTACATAGGATACTAAAAGATGATCTACAGAGAGACCACAATAATCAGAACTCCACGAATGAGAACAGAAGGAACCCATTAAACAGCTCAAACAATTAAACACAGGACTAAAAGGAGTAAACAGCAGAAGGTAAATATCATGACAATCATAAGTCAACACATCACAATTATAACCATTAATGTAAATGGACTCAATTCGCCAATTAAGAGAAATAGACTGAC
The DNA here is from genome assembly GCA_004027165.1 of Ctenomys sociabilis. Classification (NCBI taxonomy): domain Eukaryota; kingdom Metazoa; phylum Chordata; class Mammalia; order Rodentia; family Ctenomyidae; genus Ctenomys; species Ctenomys sociabilis. Next base: position 1,117 of record PVKA01050705.1, on the reverse strand, counting down.
ACAGCAGATTAGGAAACAAAACCCAACAATATGCTGTATACAAGAAACACACAACTCAAAAAGACGTTCATAAGCTCAAAATCAAAGGATAGAAAACAATACTACATGCCCCACCACCTCAGAAAAAAGCAGAAGTAGCAATTCTGTTCTCAGACAGTCTCAACTTCAAGCAATGACCAAACAAAATAAAGAAGGAGACTATATATTGGTTAGAGGAAAAATTCAAGAGGAAGAGGTAACACTCATAAATATCTATGCACCAAACACATGAGAACCAAACTATGTAAAACAAATATTAATGGACATGAAAAATCTAATATCCAAGACCACAATCTTAACAGGAGACCTTAACACCCCCTTATCTCAAAAAGATACATCAACCAGACAAAAAATTAGCAAAAATGTAGCAGAACTGAACCACAGCTTGGAACAAGTGGACCTGGTGGACATACACAGAATGTTCCATTCAACCACAGCTGAATACACATTTTTTTTCAGTTGCACATGGGTCATTTTCTAAAATAGAGCACATAATAGTCCACAGGTCATCCTTAGGTATATGCAAAAAAACATAAAATTATCCCATGCATATTTCCAACCACAGGGCAATGAAATTGGAAACAAACGACACAAGAAACCAAGAAAATCTGCTACATACATGGAAATTAAACAACACCCTACTCAGCAATCAATGGGTTATAGATAAACTTAAGAAATTCAGAAATATCTACAATTTAATGAAAATTCAACCACAACTTATCGGAATTTATGGGATCCAATGAAAGCAGTTCTCAGAGGGAAAAATCATAGCCATGAACTCACATATTAGGAAAACAGAATGGGAACAAATAAACACCCTAACATTGCACCTCTGACATCTAGAAAAGGAAGAGCACACCAAACCCACAGTCCAAAGACAGGAAGAAATCATAAAGATTAGAGAAGAAATTAATTCAATTGAGATGAAGAAAACAGTTCAAAGAATCAATGAATCAAAAAGCTAGTTCTTTGAAAGACTAAATAAAATCAAAAAGCCCCTAGCTAACCTCATCAAAAAGAGGAAAGAAGCCGGGCGTGGTGGCGCATGCCTGTAATCCCAGCACTCGGGAGGCTGAGG